>WNWK01008510.1:67500-84000 GCA_009830355.1 Cherax destructor | reverse complement strand
CTGGCTCTGTACTTCCTTCAGACCCTGGCTCTGTATTTCCCTTCGGGCCCTTTTGGCTCTGTCTTCCTTCAGAGCGCTGGCTCTGCTTCCTTCAGAGCGCTGGCTCTGTCTTCCTTCAGGGCGCTGGTTTTTTTTTTCCCTTTCAGAGCGCTGGCTCGGGCCCCCTTCAGGCCCCGGGGGCTCTGCTTCCTTCAGGGGCGCTGGCTTTTGTATTCCCCCTTCAGACGCTGGCTCTGTACTTTTCAGAGCGCGGTTGGTTCCTTCAGGCGCTGGCTCTGTACTTCCTTCAGGCGCGGGCCCCCTGGCCCCCGACGCTGGCTCTGTTTCCCCCTTCAAGAGTGCTGGACTTACTTCCTCTTTCAAGTGCTGGCACTGAACTTAAATCTCGAGTGCCGGCACTGTACTTTCTCTCCTTCAAGTGTTTGCACTGTACTTCCTCCAGAGTGTGTGACTGTACTTTCCTCCTTCCAGAGTGCCGGTACTGTACTTTCTCCTTCAGAGAACTGGACTGTACTTCTCTCCTTCAAAGTGCAAGGCACTGCCTTCCTCCTTCAGAGTGCAGGCACTGTACTTCCCTCCTTAGAGTGCAGGTACTGTCTTTCTCCTTCAGAGTGCCGGCTACTGTACTTTCCTCCTTCAGAGTGCCGGCACTGTACTTTCCTTCAGAGTGCCGGCACTGTACTTTCCTCCTTCAGAGTGCCGGCACTGTACTTTCCTCCTTCAGAGTTCCGGCACTGTACTTCCCTCCTTCAGAGTGCCGGCACTGTATTCCCTCCTTCAGGTTCCGGCACTGTCTTCCCTCCTTCAGAGTGCCGGCACTGTCTTCCCCTTCAGGTGCCGGCACTGTACTTCCCTCCTTCAGAGTGCCGGCACTGTACTTCCCTCCTTCAGAGTGCCGGCACTGTCTTCCCTCCTTCAGAGTGCCGGCACTGTACTTCCCTCCTTCAGAGTGCCGGCACTGTCTTCCCTCCTTCAGAGTGCCGGCACTGTCCTCCTTCAGAGTGGGCACTGTGCCTCCCTCCTTCGAGTGCCGGCACTGTACTTCCCTCCTTCAGGTGCCGGCACTGCCTTCCCTCCTTCAGAGTGCCGGCACTGTACTTCCCTCCTTCAGAGTGCCGGCACTGTCTCCCTCCTTCAGGGCCCACTGTACTTCCTCCTTCAGAGTGCCGGCACTGTGCTTCCTCCTTCAGAGTGCCGGCACTGTACTTCCCTCCTTCAGGTGCCGGCACTGTACTTCCCTCCTTCAGAGTGCCGGCACTGTACTTCCCTCCTTCAGAGTGCCGGCACTGTACTTCCCTCCTTCAGAGTGCCGGCACTGTACTTCCCTCCTTCAGTGCAGACACTTTACTTCCCTCCTTCAGTGCAGACACTGTACTTCCCTCCTTCAGAGTGCTGGCACTGTACTTCCCTCCTTCAGTACAGACACTTTACTTCCCTCCTTCAGAGTGCAGACACTGTACTTCCATCTCCAGGACTCAAGTCCGGCCTGCCGGTTTCCCTGAATCCCTTCATAAGTTTTACCTTTCTCACACTCCAACAGCACATTTAGCCATAAAAACCATTTGTCTATATTTACTCTATCTAACATGCTCCCCCTCTTCCTGGAAGTCGAAGCCTCTCGCACGCAAAACCTCCTTTACCCCCTCCCTCCAACCATTTCTAGGCCGACTCCTACCCCGTCTTCCCTCCACTACAGATTTATACACTCTAAGTCATTCTATTTTGTTCCACCCTCTCTACATGTCCAAACCATCTCAACAACCCTCCTCAGCCATCTGGATAATAGTTTTGGTAATCCTGCACCTCCTCCTGATCTCCAAACTACGGATTCTCTGCATTATATTCACACCACCATTGCCCTCAGACACGACATGTCCACTGCCTCCAGCCTTCTCCTTGTTGCAACATTCATCACCCATGCTTCACACCCATATAAGAGTGTTGGTATAACTATACTCTCATACATTCCCCTCTTTGCTTCCATGGACAAAGTTCTTTGTCTCCACAGACTCCTCAGTGCACCACTTACCCTTTTACCCTCATCAATTCTATGATTCACCTCATCCTTCATAGACCCATCTGCTGACACGTCCACTCCTAAATATCTGAATACATTCACCTCCTTCATACTCTCTCCCTCCAATCTGATATCCAATCTTCCGTCACATAATTTTTTTGTTATCCTCATCATCTTACTCTTTCCTATATTCACTTTTAATTTAATTCTTTTACACACCCTACCAAACTCATACACCAACCTCTACAACTTCTCTTCAGAATCCCCCAGAAGTGCAGTGTCATCAGCAAAGAGCAACTGTGACAACTCCCACTTTGTGTTAGATTCTTTATCTTTTAACCCCACACCTCTTGCCAACACCCGAGCATTCACTTCTCTTACAACTCCATCTATAAATATATTGAACAACCACGGTGACATCACACATCCCTGTCTAAGGCCTACTTTTACTGGGAAATAATCTCCCTCTCTCCTACATACTCAAACCTGTGCCTCACTATCCTCGTAAAAACTTTTCACCGCTTTCAATAACCTACCTCCTATTCCATACATTTGCAACATCTGCCACATTGCCCCTCTATCCACCTTATCATATGCCTTTTCCAAATACATAAATCCAACAAAAACCTCTTTACCCTTATCTAAATATTGTTCACTTATATTTTTCACTGTAAACACTTGGTCTGCACACCCCCTACCTTTCCTATAGCCTCCTTGTTCATCTGCTATCCTGCTCTTCGTCTTAGTCTTAATTCTTTCAATAATTAATCTACCATACACTTTACCTGGTATACTCAACAGACTTATTCCCCTATAATTTTTAAAGTCTTTTGTCTCCTTCTTTAAGTGTCTCAATCCCTAGGTACCATACCCTTTTCCATACATTTATTAAATAAAAACACTAACCACTCCAAAACTATATCCCCACCTCGCTGTATAACCCTTGTGGTTTAGCGCTTCTTTTGATAATAATAATAATGATAATATATCCCCACCTGCCTTTAGCATTTCTATCTTTATCCCATCAATCACAGCTTCCCTGTCTTCATCAACATTTAACAATTCCTCAAAATATTCCCTCCATCTTCACGATACATCTAACTCTCCATTTAATAACACTCGTCTCCTGGGCTTCCTCAACTCGTTAATCTCACTCCAAAATTTTTCTTATTTTCATTTTATATTGACTCTTAAAATATCATGTTATTTGTGTAAAGTTACTTATCTTTATAATTCCACAAGGTACTGTACTGGCTCCCAGTGTTCACAAGGTACAGTACTGGCTCCCAGTGTTCCACAAGGTACAGTACTGGCTCCCAGTGTTCCACAAGGTACAGTACTGGCTCCCAGTGTTCCACAAGGTACAGTACTGGCTCCCAGTGTTCCACAAGGTACTGTACTGGCTCCCAGTGTTCCACAAGGAACAGTACTAGCTCCCAGTGTTCCACAAGTTACAGTACTGGCTCCCAGTGTTCCACAAGGTATAGTACTGGCTCCCAGTGTTCCACAAGGTACAGTACTGGCTCCCAGTGTTCCACAAGGTACAGTACTATCTCCCAGTGTTCCACAAGGTACAGTACTATCTCCCAGTGTTCCACAAGGTACAGTACTGGCTCCCAGTGTTTCAAAAGGTACAGTACTGGCTCCCAGTGTTCCACAAGGTACAGTACTGGCTCCCAGTGTTCCACAAGGTACAGTACTGGCTCCCAGTGTTCCACAAGGTATAGTACTGGCTCCCAGTGTTCCACAAGGTACAGTACTGGCTCCCAGTGTTCCACAAGGTACAGTACTGGCTACCAGTGTTCCACAAGGTACAGTACTGGCTCTCAGTGTTCCACATGGTACAGTACTGGCTCCCAGTGTTCCACAAGGTACAGTACTGGCTCCCAGTGTTCCACAAGGTACAGTACTGGCTACCAGTGTTCCACAAGGTACAGTACTGGCTACCAGTGTTCCACAAGGTACAGTACTGGCTACCAGTGTTCCACAAGGTACAGTACTGGCTACCAGTGTTCCACAAGGTACAGTACTGGCTACAGTGTTCCACAAGGTACAGTACTGGCTACCAGTGTTCCACAAGGTACAGTACTGGCTACCAGTGTTCCACAAGGTACAGTACTGGCTACCAGTGTTCCACAAGGTACAGTACTGGCTACCAGTGTTCCACAAGGTACAGTACTGGCTACCAGTGTTCCACAAGGTACAGTACTGGCTACCAGTGTTCCACAAGGTGCGCTCCCAGTGTTCCACAAGGTATAGTACTGGCTCCCAGTGTTCCACAAGGTACAGTACTCGCTCCCAGTGTTCCACAAGGTACAGTACTGGCTCCCAGTGTTCCACATTGTGCAGTACTGGCTCCCAGTGTTCATGGTGTAGTACTGGCTCCCAGAGTTCCACAAGGTACTGTACTGGCTCCCAGTGTTCCACAAGG
This sequence comes from Cherax destructor, assembly GCA_009830355.1. Lineage (NCBI taxonomy): Eukaryota > Metazoa > Arthropoda > Malacostraca > Decapoda > Parastacidae > Cherax > Cherax destructor. The sequence goes on along the minus strand of WNWK01008510.1, from coordinate 79,552 downwards.
TACTGTACTGGCTCCCAGTGTTCCACAAGGTACTGTACTGGCTCCCAGTGTTCCACAAGGTACAGTAGTGGCTCTCAGTGTTCAAGGTACAGTACTGGCTCCCAGTGTTCAAGGTACAGTACTGGCTCCCAATGTTCCACAAGGTACAGTACTGGCTCCCAGTGTTCCACAAGGTACTGTACTGGCTCCCAGTGTTCAAGGTACAGTACTGGCTCCCAGTGTTCAAGGTACTGTATTGGCTCCCAGTAATCAGGGTACTGTACAGTACTGGCTCCCAGTGTTCCACAAGGTACTTTACTGGCTCCCAGTGTTCCACAAGGTACAGTACTGGCTCCCAGTGTTCAAGGTACAATACTGGCTCCCAGTGTTCCACAAGGTACTGTACTGGCTCCCAGTGTTCCACAAGGTACTGTACTGGCTCCCAGTGTGCCACAAGGTACTGTACTGGCTCCCATTGTTCAAGGTTCAGTACTGGCTCCTAGTGTTGAAGGTACAGTACTGGCTCCCAGTGTTCAAGGTACAGTACTGGCTCCCAGTGTTCAAGGTACAGTACTGGCTCCCAGTGTTCAAGGTACTGCACTGGCTCACAGTGTTCAAGGTACTGTACTGGCTCCCAGTGTTCAAGGTACTGTACTGGCTCCCAGTGTTCAAGGTACAGTACTGGCTCCCAGTGTTCAAGGTACAGTACTGGCTCCCAGTGTTCCACAAGGTACTGTACTGGCACCCAGTGTTCCACAAGGTACTGTACTGGCTCCCAGTGTTCAAGGTACAGTACTGGCTCCCAGTGTTCAAGGTACAGTACTGGCTCCCAGTGGTCAAGATACAGTACTAGCTCCCAGTGTTCAAGGTACAGTACTGGCTCCCAGTGTTCAAGGTACAGTACTGGCTCTAAGTGTTCAAGGTGCAGCACTGGCTCCCAGTGTTCCACAAAGTACAGTAATAGCTCCCAGTGTTCCACAAGGTACAATAATGGCTCCCACTGTACCACAAGGTACAGTACTGGCTCCCATCGTTCCACAAGGTACAGTACTGGCTCCCAGTGTTCCACAAGGTACAGTACTGTCTCCCAGTGTTCCACAAGGTACAGTACTGTCTCCCAGTGTTCCACAAGGTACAGTACTGTCTCCCAGTGTTCCACACGGTACATTACTGGCTCCCAGTGATCAAGGTACAGTACTGGCTCCCAGTGTTAAAGGTACAGTGCTGGCTCCCAGTGTTCAAGGTACAGTACTGGCTCCCTGTGTTCAAGGTACAGTACTGGCTCCCAGTGTTCAAGGTATAGTACTGGCTCCCAGTGTTCAAGGTACTGTACTGGCTCCCAGTGTTGAAGGTACTGTACTGGCTCCTAGTGTTCAAGGTACAGTACTGGCTCCCAGTGTTCCACAAGGTACTTTACTGGCTCCCAGTGTTCCACAAGGTACAGTATTGGCTCCCGGTGTTCAAGGTACAATACTGGCTCCCAGTGTTCCACAAGGTACTGTACTGGCTCCCAGTGTTCCACAAGGTACTGTACTGGCTCCCAGTGTTCAAGGTACTGTACTGGCTCCCTGTTTTCAAGGTACTGTACTGGCTCCCAGTTTTCAAGGTACTGTACTGGCTCCCAGTGTTCAAGGTACTGTACTGCTCCCAGTTTTCAAGGTACTGTACTGGCTCCCAGTGTTCAAGGTACTGTACTGGCTCCCAGTGTTCAAGGTACAGTACTGGCTCCCAGTGTTCCACAAGGTACTGTACTGGTTCCCAGTGTTCCACAAGGTACTGTACTGGCTCCCAGTGTTCCAAGTACAGTACTGGCTCCCTGTGTTCAAGGTACAGTACTGGCTCCCAGTGTTCAAGGTACTGTACTGGCTCCTAGTGTTCAAGGTACAGTACTGGCTCCCAGTGTTCAAGGTACAGTACTGGCTCCCAGTGTTCAAGGTACAGTACTGGCTCCCAGTGTTCAAGGTACAGTACTGGCTCCCAGTGTTCAAGGTACAGTACTGGCTCCCTGTGTTCAAGGTACAGTACTGGCTCCCAGTGTTCAAGGTACAGTACTGGCTCCCAGTGTTCAAGGTACAGTACTTTCTCCCACTTCCACAAGGTACAGTACTGGCTCCCAGTGTTCCACAAGGTACAGTACTGGCTCCCAGTGTTTCACAAGTTACAGTACTGGCTCCCAGTGTTCCACAAGGTACAGTACTGGCTCCCAGTGTTCCACAAGGTACAATACTGGCTCCCAGTGTTCCACAAGGTACAGTACTGGCTCCCAGTGTTCCACAAGGTACAGTACTGACTCCCAGTGTTCCACAAGGTACAGTACTGGCTGCCAGTGTTCCACAAAGTACAGTACTGACTCCCAGTGTTCCACAAGATTCAGTACTGGCTCCCAGTGTTCCACAAGGTACAGTACTGGCTCCCAGTGTTCCACAAGGTCCAATACTGACTCCCAGTGTTCCACAAGTTACAGTACTGGCTGCCAGTGTTCCACAAGGTACAGTACTGACTCCCAGTGTTCCACAAGATTCAGTACTGGCTCCCAGTGTTCCAGATGGTACTGTACTGGCTCCCAGTGTTCCGCAAGGTACATTACTGGCTCCCAGTATTCCACAAGGTACAGTACTGGCTCTCAGTGTTCCACAAGGTACAGTACTGGCTACCATTGTTCCACAAGGTACAGTACTGGCTCCCAGTGTTACACAAGGTACAGTACTGGCTCCCAGTGTTCCACAAGGTACAGTAATGGCTCCCAGTGTTCCTCAAGTACAGTACTGGCTCCCAGTGTTCCACAAAGTACAGTACTGGCTACAAGTGTTCCACAAGGTACAGTACTGGCTCCCAGTGTTCCTCAATGTTCAGTATTGGCTCCCAGTGTTCCACAAGGTACAGTACTGGCTCCCAGTGTTCCACAAGGTACAGTACTGGCTCTCAGTGTTCCACAAGGTACAGTACTGACACCCAGTGTTCCACAAGGTACAGTACTGACTCCAAGTGTTCCACAAGGTACAGTACTGGCTCCCAGTGTTCCTCAATGTACAGTATTGGCTCCCAGTGTTCCACAAAGTACAATACTGGCTACAAGTGTTCCACAAGGTACAGTACTGGCTCCCAGTGTTCCACAAGGTACAGTACTGGCTCCCAGTGTTCCACAAGGTACAGTACTGGCTCCCAGTGTTCCACAAGGTACAGTACTGGCTCCCAGTGTTCCACAAGGTACAGTACTGGCTCCCAGTGTTCCACAAGGTACAGTACTGTCTCCCAGTGTTCCACAAGGTACAGTACTGGCTCCCAGTGATGAAGGTACAGTACTGGCTCCCAGTGATGAAGGTACAGTACTGGCTCCCAGTGTTCCACAAGGTACAGTACTGGCTCCCAGTGATCAAGGTACAGTACTGGCTCCCAGTGTTCGACAAGTTACAGTACTGGCTCCCAGTGTTCCACAAGGTACAGTACTGGCTCCCAGTGTTCCACAAGGTATAGTACTGTCTCCCAGTGTTCCACAAGGTACAGTACTGGCTCCCAGTGATCAAGGTACAGTACTGGCTCCCAGTGTTCAAGGTACAGTACTAGCTCCCAGTGTTCCACAAGGTACTGTACTGGCTCCCAGTGTTCCACAAGGTACTGTACTGGCTCCCAGTGTTCCACAAAGTACTGTACTGTCTCCCAGTATTCAAGGTACAGTACTGGCTCCCAGTGTTCCATAAGGTACAGTACTGGCTCCCAGTGTTCCACAAGGTACAGTACTGGCTCCCAGTGTTCCAAAAGGTACAGTACTGGCTCCCAGTGTTCCACAAGGTACAGTACTGGCTCCCAGTGTTCCACAAGGTACAGTACTGGCTCCCAGTGTTCCACAAGGTACAGTACTGGCTCCCAGTGTTCAAGGTACAGTACTGGCTCCCAGTGTTCAAGGTACAGTACTGGCTCCCAGTGTTCGAGGTACAGTACTGTCTCCCAGTGTTCCACAACGTACTGTACTGGCTCCCAGTGTTCCACAAGGTACTGTACTGGCTCCCAGTTTTCAAGGACAATCCTGGCTCCCAGTGTTCCACAAGGTAGAGTACTAGCTCCCAGTGTTCCACAAGGTACAGTACTGGCTACCAGTGTTCCACAAGGTACAGTCCTGGCTCCGTGTTCCACAAGGTACAATACTGGCTCCCAGTGTTCCACAAGGTACAGTACTGGCTCCCAGTATTCCACAAGGTAGAGTACTAGCTCCCAGTGTTCCACAAGGTACAGTACTGTCTCCCAGTGTTCCCCAAGGTTCAGTACTGGCTCCCAGTGTTCCACAAGGTACAGTACTGGCTCCCAATGTTCCACAAGGTACAGTACTAGCTCCCAGGGTTCCACAAGGTACAATACTGGCTCCCAGTGTTCCACAAGGTACAGTACTAGGTCCCAGTGTTCCACAAGGTACTGTACTGGCTCCCAGTGTTCCACAAGGTACAGTACTGGCTCCCAGTGTTCCACAAGGTACAGTACTGGCTCCCAGTGTTCAAGGTACAGTACTGGCTCCCAGTGTTCAAGGTACAGTACTGGCTCCCAGTGTTTAAGGTACAGTACTGGCTCCCAGTGTTCGAGGTACAGTACTGGCTCCCAGTGTTCCACAACGTACTGTACTGGCTCCCAGTGTTCCACAAGGTACTGTACTGGCTCCTAATTTTCAAATTACAGTACTGGCTCTCAGTATTCCACAAGGTACAGTACTGGCTCCCAATGTTCCACAAGGTGCAGTACTGGCTCCCAGTGTTCCACAAGGTACAGTACTTGCTCCCAGTGTTCCACAAGGTACAGTACTGGCTCCCAGTGTTCCACAAGGTACTGTACTGGCTCCCAGTGTTCCACAAAGTACTGTACTGGCTCCCAGTGTTCAACAAGGTACAGCACTGGCTCCCAGTGTTCCACAAGGTATAGTACTGGCTCCCAGTGTTCCACAAGGTACAGTACTAGCTCCCAGTGTTCAACAAGGTACAGTACTGGCTCCTAGTGTTCAACAAGGTACAGTACTGGCTCCCAGTGTTCCACAAGGCACAGTACTCGCCCCCATTCTGTTCCTCATCCTCACATCTGACATAGACAATAGACAGAGATGTAAGCCACAGCACAGTGTCCTCCTTTGCTGATGATACCAGAATTTGCATGACAGTGTGATCCATGGAAGACACTGCAAGACTCCAGGAGGACATTAGCCAAGTCTTTAAATGAGCCTCAGAAAATAATATGAAGTTCAATGAAGACAAATTTTAATTAGTCCACTATGGAAAACTCGAGGAAATAAAACTGTATCGGAGTATAAGACAAATTCCAACCATACAATAGTGCGTAAAGTATTGTGAAGGACCTGGGAGTGATTATGTCGGAGGATCTCACGTTGAAAGACCATAACAATGTATTTACTGCATCTGCTAGGAAAATGATAGAATGGATAATGAGAACCTTCAAAACATGGGATGCCAAGCCCATGATTATTCTGTTCAAATCGCTTGTTCTCTCTAGGCTCTAATACTGCTGTACACTAACTGCCCCCTTCAAGGCAGGGAAAATTGCTGACCTGGAGAATATACAGAGAACTTTCACTGCAGGTATTAGTACGGTAAAGCACCTAAATTACTGGGAACAGTTAGTCTCTTGATTTGTACTCCCAGGAACGCAGCGAGAAAGATACATAATATAATCCTAGAGGGACTAGTCCCAAATCTGCACATGAAAATCACTCCCTTTGAAAGCAAAAGACTCGGCAGGAGATGCAACATTCCCCCAATGAAAAGCAGGGGCACCACGAGTACACTGAGAGACAACACACTAAGTGTCCTGGGCCCAAGACTGTTCATCTGCTTCCCAGCATACATAAGGGGGATTACCAATAGAACCCTGCCTGTCTTCAAGACCCCTGGCTGTCTTCAAAACCCCTGGCTGTCTTCAAAACCCCTGGTTGTCTTCAAAACACTTGGCTTTCTTCAAAACCCCTGGTTGTCTTCAAAACCCCTGGATTTCTTCAAAACCCCTGGTTGTCTTCAAAACCCCTGGTTGTCTTCAAAACCCCTGGTTGTCTTCAAAACCCCTGGTTGTCTTCAAAACCCCTGGCTGTCTTCAAAACCCCTGGCTGTCTTCAAAACCCCTGGTTGTCTTCAAAACCCCTGGCTTTCTTCAAAACCCCTGGCTGTCTTCAAAACCCCTGGCTGTCTTCAAAACCCCTGGCTGTCTTCAAAACCCCTGGCTGTCTTCAAAACCCCTGGCTGTCTTCAAAACCCCTGGCTGTCTTCAAAACCCCTGGCTGTCTTCAAAACCCCTGGTTGTCTTCAAAACCCCTGGCTTTCTTCAAAACCCCTGGTTGTCTTCAAAACCCCTGGCTGTCTTCAAAACCCCTGGCTGTCTTCAAGACCCTTGGCTGTCTTCAAAATCCCTGGTTGTCTTCAAAACCCCTGGCTGTCTTCAAAACCCCTGGCTGTCTTCAAAATCCCTGGTTGTCTTCAAAACCCCTGGCTGTCTTCAAAACCCCTGGCTGTCTTCAAAACCCCTGGCTGTCTTCAAAACCCCTGGCTGTCTTCAAGAAGGCGCTGGTCATCTACCTAAAGTCAGTACCTGACCAGCCGGGCTGTGGTTCCTACGTCGGTTTACGTGCGACCAGCAGTAACAACCTGGTTGATCAGGTCCTGATGCACCATGAGGCCTGGTCATGGACCGGGCCGCGGGGGCGTTGACCCCCGGAACACCCCTCCAGGTATTATGTAACAAAATTTAATATATGTGCAGCGTGCTGGTGCCCATCCCATACAAATCAAAGACACAAGACAGTGACTGGAACCATACACAGATAACTCGCTCATAGGAGCGAGAAGCTTTATGACGACGTTTCGGACACACTTGAACCATTAATTAGGCACCGAAACGTCGTCACAAAGTTATTGTCCCATGAACGAGTAAGTTTATGTAGGTACGGGTACACATAGGAGTCTATGGCAAAAAAGTCACCTTGCATATGCTGGGTAATTTACACATACGTCACTGTGTATGATAATTTGTGTAAGTGTATTTGTGTGTACCTTTACCTAAATAAACTTATTAATTTATTTACTTACAATTAGCTGTGATAACACACAAAAAAGTGACTTATTTCCATTGGTGAGAGAGGTGTCCGTGTCCGTGTTCCACCACTCTGGATGGTGCTGGAGTATACCTGGAGAGAGTTCCAGGGGTCAACGCCCCTGCGGCCCGGTCTGTGACCAGGCCTCATGTTGGATCAGAGCCTGATCAACCAGGCTGTTACTGTTGGCCGCACGCAGTCCAACGTACGAACCACAGCCTGGCTGGTCAGGTACCGACTTTAGGTGCCTGTCTAGTGCCTGCTTGAAGACAGCCAGGTTTGTTGAATCCCCTGATGTATGCTGGGAGGCAGTTGAACAGTCTTGGGCCCCTCACACTTATTGTGTTGTCCCTCAACGTGCTAGTGGCACCCCTGCTCTTCATTGGGGGGATATTACATCGCCTGCCGAGTCTTTTGCTTTCGTAGGGAGTGATTTTTGTGTGCAAGTTTGGTACTAATCCCTCGAGAATTTTCCATGTGTATATAATAATGTATCTCTCCCGCCTGCGTTCTAGAGAGTACAGGTTTAGGAACTTCAAGCGTTCCCAGTAGTTGAGGTGGTTTATCACAGTTATGTGTGCCGTGAAGCTTCTCTGCACATTTTCTAGGTCAGCAATTTCACCTGCCTTGAAAGGTGCAGTTAGTGTGCAGCAATATTCCAGCCTAGATAGAACAAGCGACCTGTAAAGTGTCAACATGGGCTTTGCATCCCTGGTTTTGTAGGTTCTCATTATCCATCCTGACATTTTTCTAGCAGATGCGATTGCTACGGTGTTATGGTCCTTGAAGGTGAGATCCTCTGACATGATCACTCCCAGGTCTTTGACATTAGTTTTTCGATCTATTGTGTGGTTGGAATTTGTTTTGTACTCCGATGAGATTTTAATTTCTTCACGTTTTCCATATCTGAGTAATTGAAATTTCTCATAATTGAACTTTATATTGTTTTCTGCAGCCCATTTAAAGATTTGGTTTATGTCTGCTTGGAGTCTTGCAGTGTCTTCAACGGTAGACACTGTCATACAGATTCGGGTGTCATCTGCAAAGGAAGACACGGCACTGTGGCTTATATCCCTGTCTATGTACGATATGAGGATGAGGAACAGGATGGGAGCGAGTACTGTGCCTTGTGGAACAGAGCTTTTCACTGTAGCCGCCTCAGACTTTACTCTGTTGACTACTACTCTTTGTGCTCTACTTGTTAGGAAATTATAGATCCATCTACCCACTTTTCCTGTTATTTCTTTATCACGCATTTTGTGTGCTATTACACCATGGTCACACTTGTCAAAGGCTTTTGCAAAGTATGTGTATAGAACATCTGCATTTTGTTTGTCTTCCAGAGCATCCAGGACCTTGTCATAGTGGTCCAGTAGTTGGGACAGACAGGAGCGACCTGCTCTAAACCCATGCTGCCCTGGGTTGTGTAATTGATGGGTATCTAGATGAGTGGCGATCTTGCTTCTTAGAACCCTTTCAAAGATTTTTATGATATGGGACGTTAGCGCTATTATTCTGTAGTTCTTTGCTATTGCTTTACTGCCCCCTTTGTGGAGTGGGGCTATGTCTGTTGTTTTTAGTAACTGCGGAACGACCCCAGTGTCCATGCTCCCTCTCCATAGGATGTTAAAAGCACGTGATAGAGGCTTCTTGCAGTTCTTGATGAACACAGAGTTCCATGAGTCTGAGCCTGGGGCGGAGTGCATGGGCATGTCATTTATTGCCTTTTCGAAGTCATTTGGCGTCAGGGTAATGTCAGATAGGCTTGCGTCTGCCAAGTTCTGAGTCATACTGGGACTTTAGTAACTCACTCATTTCCTTGCTGTCATCTGTGTAGGACCCATCTCGTTTAAGTAGGGGCCCAATACTGGTTGTTGTTCTCGACTTTGATTTGGCATAAGAAAATAAATACTTTGGGTTTCTCTCAATTTCATTTATGGCTTTTAGTTCTTCCCGCGTTTCTTGATTCTTGTAAGATTCCTTTAATTTTAATTCGATGTTTGCTATTTCTCTGACCAGCGTCTCCCTTCGTATTGCAGATATATTGGCCTCTTGTAGTCGCTCCGTTATTCTCTGCCTTCGCCTGTATAGGGAACGCCTCTCTCTTTCTAGTTTACATCTTCTCCTTGTTTTCCTTAAGGGAATTTGCCCTGAGCAAACCTCAAGTGCCACAGAGTTAATTTGTTCTAGACATAGGTTAGGATCCGTGATGCTTAGGCTATCTTCCCAGTTTATATCATTTAGGACTTGGTTTACTTGGTCCCACCTTATGTTTTTGTTATTGAAGTTGAATTTGGAGAAGGCTCCCTCGCGACTGATCACATTTTGTTGATCTGGGGCCCCCCGCATACATGTCTGGACCTCTATTATGTTGTGATCTGAGTATATTGTTTTTGATATGGTGACATTTCGTATCAGATCATCATTGTTGGTGAAGATGAGGTCCAGCGTATTCTCTAATTTTGTAGGCTCTACTATTTGCTGGTTTAAGGTGAATTTGGTGCTGATACAAGGTGTTGAATTGTGTCAGTCTGAGCTGGGACACTTGAGTAAGGCAGTTAGGATATCGTCAAGTATTCCACTAAGGGGTCGTCAACTACGTCAAGTATTCCACTAAGGGGTCGTCAACTACGTCAAGTATTCCACTAAGGGGTCGTCAACTACGTCAAGTATTCCACTAAGGGGTCGTCAACTACGTCAAGTGTTCCACTAAGGGGTCATCAACAACGTCAAGTATTCCACTAAGGGGTCATCAACAACGTCAAGTGTTCCACTAAGGGGTCATCAACAACGTCAAGTGTTCCACTAAGGGGTCATCAACAACGTCAAGTATTCCACTAAGGGGTAACCCCTGTGGTTTAGCGCTTCTATTTGATTATAATAATAATCCACTAAGGGGTCATCAACAACGTCAAGTATTCCACTAAGGGGTCATCAACAACGTCAAGTATTCCACTAAGGGGTCATCAACAACGTCAAGTATTCCACTAAGGGGTCATCAACAACGTCAAGTGATTCCACTAAAGAGGTCCAGTCAACAACGTCAAGTATTCCACTAAGGGGTCATCAACAACGTCAAGTATTCCACTAAGGGGTCATCAACAACGTCAAGTATTCCACTAAGGGGTCATCAACAACGTCAAGTATTCCACTAAGGGGTCATCAACAACGTCAAGTATTCCACTAAGGGGTCATCAACAACGTCAAGTATTCCACTAAGGGTCATCAACAACGTCAAGTATTCCACTAAGGGGTCATCAACAACGTCAAGTATTCCACTAAGGGGTCATCAACAACGTCAAGTATTCCACTAAGGGGTCATCAACAACGTCAAGTATTCCACTAAGGGGTCATCAACAACGTCAAGTATTCCACTAAGGGTCATCAACAACGTCAAGTATTCCACTAAGGGGTCATCAACAACGTCAAGTATTCCACTAAGGGGTCATCAACTACGTCAAGTATTCCACTAAGGGGTCATCAACAACGTCAAGTATTCCACTAAGGGGTCATCAACAACGTCAAGTATTCCACTATGAAATTCCATTATCTGAGAGATAATGGGGGTGGGGGAGAGTGTTGCCGGATGTTCACTCATTATAACTCTTAGCTGCACCATGATGATCCTCATTATAATAATTAGTTTCATTATTATGTTTTTAGGAAGTAAAGTTGGATAGTCAGCAGAGTACTGCTGTATAGTCAGCAGAGTACTGCTGTATAGTCAGCAGAGTACTGCTGTATAGTCAGCAGAGTACTGCTGTATAGTCAGCAGAGTACTGCTGTATAGTCAGCAGAGTACTGTTGTATAGTCAGCAGAGTACTGTTGTATAGTCAGCAGAGTACTGCTGTATAGTCAGCAGAGTACTGCTGTATAGTCAGCAGAGTACTGTTGTATAGTCAGCAGAGTACTGTTGTATAGTCAGCAGAGTACTGCTGTATAGTCAGCAGAGTACTGTTGTATAGTCAGCAGAGTACTGCTGTATAGTCAGCAGAGTACTGCTGTATAGTCAGCAGAGTACTGCTGTATAATCAGCAGAGTACTGCTGTATAGTCAGCAGAGTACTGCTGTATAGTAAGAAGAGTACTGTTGTATAGTCAGCTGAGTACTGCTGTATAGTCAGCAGAGTACTGCTGTATAGTCAGCAGAGTACTGCTGTATAGTCAGCAGAGTACTGCTGTATAGTCAGCAGAGTACTGCTGTATAGTCAGCAGAGTACTGCTGTATAGTCAGCAGAGTACTGCTGTATAGTCAGCAGAGTACTGCTGTATAGTCAGCAGAGTACTGCTGTATAGTCAGCAGAGTACTGCTGTATAGTCAGCAGAGTACTGCTGTATAGTCAGCAGAGTACTGCTGTATAGTCAGCAGAGTACTGCTGTATAGTCAGCAGAGTACTGCTGTATAGTAAGAAGAGTACTGTTGTATAGTCAGCTGAGTACTGCTGTATAGTCAGCAGAGTACTGCTGTATAGTCAGCAGAGTACTGCTGTATAGTCAGCAGAGTACTGCTGTATAGTCAGCAGAGTACTGCTGTATAGTCAGCAGAGTACTGCTGTATAGTCAGCAGAGTACTGCTGTATAGTCAGCAGAGTACTGCTGTACTATTCATTATGATAGTTATTTCGTGGAAGCAAAAACTGTGTCACTAGGTTAGGTTAAGTTTGGTTAGGTTAAGTTTGGTTAGGTTAAGTTAGGTTAGGTTAAGTTAGGTTAGGTTAAGTTAGGTTAGGTAAGGTTTATCAGGAAACAGGACAAGTGTTTCCTGAGGCGGGTGTTATATGACCCATAGCTGGAGCTTTTGGTCATCTGACCGAGGCCTTCCACTGGCTTACCACTCCACCACTTTAAATATTACGGTTATACAAGGTGTATCCTACTTAGAAGGTTGGGATTATTTTTGGAATATATAGGTGACAATTTGCGAATTTTATTTTAAAATGGGGGCGAGGTTAGTAATGTTTTTTATGTAACTCTAAGTATGTTTCTAGTCAAGGGCTT
>WNWK01008510.1:50000-62500 GCA_009830355.1 Cherax destructor | reverse complement strand
GTTAGCGTAGCAGCAGTAACAGGGGTAACTTAAGCAAATGTTAGTGTAGCAGCAGTAACATGGGTAACTTAAGCAAATGTTAGCGTAGCAGCAGTAACAGGGGTAACTTAAGCAAATGTTTGTGTAGCAGCAGTAACAGGGTTAACTTAAGCAAATGTTAGCGTAGCAGCAGTAACAGGGGTAACTTAAGCAAATGTTAGTGTAGCAGCAGTAACAGGGGTAACTTAAGCAAATGTTAGTGTAGCAGCAGTAACAGGGGTAACTTAAGCAAATGTTAGTGTAGCAGCAGTAACATGGGTAACTTAAGCAAATGTTAGTGTAGCAGCAGTAACAGGGGTAACTTAAGCAAATGTTAGTGTAGCAGCAGTAACATGGGTAACTTAAGCAAATGTTAGTGTAGCAGCAGTAACATGGGTAACTTAAGCAAATGTTAGCGTAGCAGCAGTAACATGGGTAACTTAAGCAAATGTTAGTGTAGCAGCAGTAACATGGGTAACTTAAGCAAATGTTAGTGTAGCAGCAGTAACATGGGTAACTTAAGCAAATGTTAGCGTAGCAGCAGTAACAGGGTTAACTTAAGCAAATGTTAGCGTAGCAGCAGTAACATGGGTAACTTAAGCAAATGTTAAGACAGTAGATGGCTAGCACAGTAACATGGGTAACTTAAGCAAGTGTTAGTGTAGCATCAGTAACATGGTTAACTTAAGCAAATGTTAGCATAGCAGCAGTAACATGGGTAACTTAAGCAAATGTTAGCGTAGCAGCAGTAACATGGGTAACTTAAGCAAATGTTAGTGTAGCAGCAGTAACATGGGTAACTTAAGGAAATGTTAGTGTAGCAGCAGTAACAGGGTTAACTTAAGCAAATGTTAGCGTAGCAGCAGTAACAGGGTTAACTTAAGCAAATGTTAGCGTAACAGCAGTAACAGGGGTAACTTAAGCAAATGTTAGCATAGCAGCAGTAACAGGGTTAACTTAAGCAAATGTTAGTGTAGCAGCAGTAACAGGGTTAACTTAAGCAAATGTTAGCGTAGCAGCAGTAACAGGGTTAACTTAAGCAAATGTTAGCGTAGCAGCAGTAACAGGGTTAACTTAAGCAAATGTTAGCGTAGCAGCAGTAACAGGGTTAACTTAAGCAAATGTTAGCGTAGCAGCAGTAACAGGGTTAACTTAAGCAAATGTTAGCGTAGCAGCAGTAACAGGGGTAACTTAAGCAAATGTTAGCGTAGCAGCAGTAACAGGGGTAACTTAAGCAAATGTTAGCGTAGCAGCAGTAACAGGGTTAACTTAAGCAAATGTTAGCGTAGCAGCAGTAACAGGGTTAACTTAAGCAAATGTTAGCGTAGCAGCAGTAACATGGGTAACTTAAGCAAATGTTAGCGTAGCAGCAGTAACAGGGTTAACTTAAGCAAATGTTAGCGTAGCAGCAGTAACAGGGGTAACTTAAGCAAATGTTAGCATAGCAGCAGTAACAGGGGTAACTTAAGCAAATGTTAGCGTAGCAGCAGTAACAGGGGTAACTTAAGCAAATGTTAGCGTAGCAGCAGTAACAGGGGTAACTTAAGCAAATGTTAGCGTAGCAGCAGTAACAGGGTTAACTTAAGCAAATGTTAGCGTAGCAGCAGCAGGGGTAACTTAAGCAAAGGTTAGTGCAGCAGCAGCAGCAGGGGTAACTCAAGCAAAGGTTAGTGCTGCAGATTGGTTTCGCCTCTGTGTCAAGGAGAGTCGTCTAGCTCACCTTTGAAGGCTAAAATCTGTTTCACTGCCGCCTCCAAAATCAATACTCATTTTGAGATTTGAAGAGCCCTTTTCACCTTCCAGGTGGACACCTTCCAGGTGAAAATAGTGAACACTGGGTGAGTGTATCGTGAGGTCTGAATGTTCTGGACTTTACAGGTGAAAGTGATATTTGGAATGCTTTTGGAAAGTAGAAAAAATATATTAATAATAATAATAATAATAATGATAATAATAATCTTTATTTCTACCAGTACATGATACAACTTATACAGACCATAGCTGACACCAATGACATACTGTATAGGAAGTTCCTGGTTATGTAGAGCATTTCCCGCAACTTAGGTTAATTTATATCTCCACGATGTCATCCACACCTACTTACTGCTAGGTGAACAGTGACAGCAGGTGTAAAGTAACTAACACCCAGGTACCTACTTACTGCTAGGTGAACAGTGACAGCAGGTGTAAAGTAACTAACACCCAGGTACCTACTTACTGCTAGGTGAACAGTGACAGCAGGTGTAAGGTAACTAACACCCAGGTACCTACTTCTAGGTGAACAGTGACAGCAGGTGTCTTAAGGAAACGCCCCAATGTTTCCATCCGTACCGGGGATCGAACCATGGACCTCAGTGGGTGAGGCGAATGCGCTACCAACCCAGCCACGGGATACCTTATAATGTCCTAGAGTTTACAGAACAAGCTCTTAGAGTTAGGAGTTAGTGGCTGGTAAAAGATACTTTGGTAGTGGTCGAAACGTCGTTGATTAAACGTCTGCCCGAAATGCCTCGGCATGATAGTGGCTGAATCTGTACCTCTGAAATTATGATATGTAAACAAACACTGTAACCTTAGCAAATAAACTTTTGTTTGTTTCTTCACTAGTGACTTCAGTTCTGATGTCAGTTCTGGTACTGAACAAGGTACTAGTGACTTCAGTTCTGATGTCAGTTCTGGTACTGAACAAGGTACTAGTGACTTCAGTTCTGATGGTCAGTTCTGGTACTGAACAAGGTACTAGTGACTTCAATTCTGATGTCAGTTCTGGTACTGAACAAGGTACTAGTGTCTTCAGTTCTAATGTTCAGATCTGGTACTGAACAAGTGTAGACAGCCTGTACTGTCTGCATAGACAGCCATGCTGTCTGCCAGCTGAGTTACTATTTCGTGCCATGCTAGTTCCCATGGTTTCCGCCAGAGGGCAAGCCTGGTAGGCATACCCACATCTACCAGACCCGCCCTGGCCCGCTCTCACTCACGCAGCTGCCTTCACTCAGACAACAAGGCCTACTCCTCTCTCTCTCGCAGGGCATGGCCCACCCGGGCCATGGCCACAGAACATGCAGCCTGTGCACTCACCCTTTATTACAAATAAAGTAAGAAGCCTCCGAAGCCTTAACATTTCAACCACGCCTCCAAGAAAACGCCAAATAACTATCGTTATAAATGGTGACAGCGGTGCCTCGCAGCAGATGTGTTTGCACGCGAGGGGAGGAAGAGGAATGAAGTTTGTCTTCAATTCATCAGCCTACACAAGAAGCATCCGTCTCTCAACGAGTTATCCTGATGTCGTGTCTGAAAATCTCAGCATCCAGACACAGGTACATGCAGGATCCAGGCCGAAATTTGTCTAATTCTCCAAGAAATGGCGTCACTGACTCCACACCACAGTGTCCCATGCTGTTTCTCAGTCACGTGTTCAGCCTTGCCAGCATGTTCTGCTGTTGTTGTTCAGCTCAGCACAACTATTTCAGCACTTCAGAGGTGAGTTTGTGGTGATTTCCCAGTGTGAGCGTCTCGTGTGTTGTGGGTGAGGGAGGTAGGCGTGCTGCCCTGTCTCTCACCATACACACCCGCCCTAGTGTACGCCACACACTCCACTCACTCCCTCTCTGCTGTTTTCTGTGAATTTCCTTGTGAATTCTTGCCAGAACTGTGTATCCGAGTGTCCGAGGCCACTTGAAGCCACGTGGATCAGCAAGCTACGTGGGGTGATCACCAAGCCACGTGGATCTACAAGCGACGTGGATCAGCAAGCCACGTGCTGTGGTCTGCTGCCACATCAACCCATGACGTCACGATGCGTCCTGACTCCAGGACGTCACCCACGATGCTGCCTGACATCACTCGCGATGTCACCCCATGACATCCATCACGTCACTCCAGAACGTCACCCGTCACCCGACTCCACTGACGTCACCCTACGACGTCTGCCTGATGTCACTTGGCGATGTCACCCTATGACATCCGTCACGACATCTCTCCACTGATGTCACTCGCGATGTCACCCCATGACATCCATCATGACGTCCCACCTGACATCACCCACATGATGTCCCGAGTGTTCTAGTTTTCACAGTGAGCATTTTATTTTCATTATTGTCGAGAAGTTTGAGAGAACATATGAGTCGAGTGTTCATTAATTATTTCTCTCAGTCAGTGTTCTCAAATGTTCGAGTATTGCTTAGTGACGATTTTTATACAGAAAAGCGTCATTTGCTAGTAAGCTATGTTGTACCACATGTGCAGTATGTGTGCAGTTTCTTGTGTGTCCTATGTAGCACCTATGTGGTACTTTGTCACTAGGTGTAACCAGCGCCCCGTGCGCTTGACAGCTGACATTTCTCAAGTCCAGGCGTCAGTTACGGGCGTCCGAGCGCCCTGTACAGAAAGCTCTTATTGTTCGCCGCTTGTAGATGCCTTTGCTGAATTGTACCCACGACGATTCTCCCATTGAGACCGTTCCACTTCACCTCCTAGACCGTCAGTCCAGTTATTGCAGATGACCAGTTTGGGGACGCTTACACTGCCCTCTGCTGTAACTTCAACTGTCGAGAGATGACACTCGTCGAGCCGCAGTTAAGTCTGTCGGCAGGCGACTGTCAGCCTCGTGTCACGGCTTCAGTGAGCAGCCTGCACTGCAGTATGGTGTATGCTGTTAGGACCTCCAGATGTTTCGCCGAGTCGTCCCTGTCACGACTCATCGGGGAAGGGCAAAGAAGACCGCAGACAGAGTATAGTCTAGGTGGCCAAAGACTGCAAACCTCACTCAAAGAAAAAGATCTTGGGGTGAGTATAATACCGAGCACATCTCCTGAGGCACACATCAATCAGATAACTGCTGCAGCATACGGGCGGCTGGCAAACCTAAGAATAGCGTTCCAATACCTCACTAAGGAATCATTCAAGACTCTGTATACCATATACGTCAGGCCCATACTGGAGTATGCAGCACCAGTTTGGAACCCACACCTGGTCAAGCACGTCAAGAAATTAGAGAAAGTGCAAAGGTTTGCAACAAGACTAGTCCCAGAGCTAAGGGAATTGTCCTACGAAGAAAGGTTAAGGGAAATCGGCCTGACGACACTAGAGGACAGGAGGGTTAGGGGAGACATGATAACGACATATAAAATACTGCGAGGAATAGATAAGGTGGACAGAGACAAGATGTTCCAGAGAGGGGACACAGAAACAAGGGGTCACAATTGGAAGTTGAAGACTCCTATGAGTCAAAGGGATGTTAGGAAGTATTTCTTCAGTCATAGAGTTGTCAGGAAGTGGAATAGCTTAGAAAGCGACATAGTGGAGGCAGGAACCATACATAGTTTTAAGACTAGGTTTGGTAAAGCTCATGGAGCAGGGAGAGAGAGGACCTAGTAGCAATCAGTGAAGAGGCGGGGCCAGGAGCTATGACTCGACCCCTGCAACCACAAATAGGTGAGTACTCGCCAGCAGCGACAGCTCCAGTGACAGTACCAGTCAAGGAATGTCCTGAGTCACTTGCCAGTCCTGTCCTGTTGCGACTACTGACGATGCCTCACTCGAGGGCACCAGCATGTTGTGCCCCAGGTTGAGTGAACCCTGCAGCGACTACTACGATGTCTGCTTCACCTCCCAGAGGAGACTGTACCCTGTTACTTTACAGCTCAGCCGCAGCTATGTCTCCCGTGTTGCAGTATGTATCCAGACACAGGAAGGCGTGCAGTGCTGCATCGCCGCTCACTGCCTTAGACCACAAAGCACACTGTTTTTTTCTTCCCTTTTTGGAGGAAGTTTTTTTTCTTGTCCATATGTTTATGTATAGAACAAGGTACTAGTGACTTCAGTTCTAATGTTCAGTTCTGATACTGAACAAGGTACTAGTGACTTCAGTTATGATGTTCAGTTCTGGTACTGAACAAGGTACTAGTGACTTCAGTTCTGATGTCAGTTCTGGTACTGAACATGGTACTAGTGACTTCAGTTCTGATGTTCAGTTCTGGTACTGAACAAGGTACTAGAGACTTCAGTTATGATGTTCAGTTCTGGTACTGAACAAGGTACTAGTGACCTCAGTTCTAATGTTCAGTTCTGGTACTGAACAAGGTACTAGTGACTTCAGTTCTGATGTTCAGTTTTGGTACTGAACAAGGTACTAGTGACTTCAGTTCTAATGTTCAGTTCTGGTACTGAACAAGGTACTAGTGACTTCAGTTATAATGTTCAGTTCTGATACTGAACAAGGTACTAGTGACTTCAGTTCTGATGTTCAGTTCCAGTACTGAACAAGGTACTAGTGACTTCAATTTTAGATATAGTAAGTCAACCATGTGTGTGTGTGTGTGTGTGTGTGTACTCACCTATTTGTGGTTGCAGGGGTCGAGACTCAGGTCCTGGCCCCCGCCTCTTCACTGATCGCTACTAGGTCCTCTCTCTCCCTGCTCCGTGAGTTTTATCATACCTCGTCTTAAAGCTATGTATGGTTCCTGCCTCCACTACCTCACTTGCCAGACTATTCCACTTCCTGACAACTCTGTGACTGAAGAAATACTTCCTAACATCCCTTTGACTCATCTGAGTCTTCAACTTCCAATTGTGACCCCTTGTGTTTGTGTCCCATCTCTGGAACATCCTGTCTCTGTCCACCTTATCTGTTCCTCACAGTATTTTGTATGTCGTTATCATGTCTTCCCCTAACCCTCCTGTCCTCCAGTGTCGTCAGGCCGATTTCCCTTAACCCTTCTTCGTAGGACATGCCCCTTAGCTCTGGGACTTGTCTTGTTGCAAACCTTTGCACTTTCTCTAATTTCTTGACGTGCTTGACCAGGTATACTCCAGTATGAGCCTGATGTACACGGTGTACAGTGTCTTGAACGATTCCTTACTGAGGTATCGGAACTCTATTCTCAGGTTTGCCAGGCGCCTATATGCTGCAGCAGTTATCTGGTTGATTTGTGCTTCCGGAGATGTGCTCGGTGTTATAATCACCCCAAGATCTTTTTCCTTGAGTGAGGTTTGCAGTCTTTGGCCACCTAGACTATACTCTGTCTGCGGTCTTCTTTGCCTTTCCCCATTCTTCATGACTTTGCACTTGGCGGGGTTAAATTCGAGTAGCCATTTGTTGTGTGTGTGTGTTGTTTTTGTTGTACCCTGGGAATGGGACACAATGTAATATTTAGATAGTGTCAGAAAATGTAACTCTCACTTAATATCATATCCAGAAAATCTTTATTAATAACTAAAATGAAGATGTTCGGCTTTATATTATTATCTGTCTCTGCAGTTACCATGATACTATAATTATTATTTTTTTATTATTATTATTAATGTAAATAGGTAGGATGTGTTTCTTTTATGATATGAAGAGAACTGATGGTAGGAAATCATCAGGTCAACTAGGGTTAACTGGTTTAAGGTCTAGCTTACAGCGGACGGAGTCACGGGATCCGGCCTGGTTAACAGTGTAGTCCCTGGTCCAGCTCTGAGGACACAACATGTGTCTATCCTCTGGTTGTTTGGTAAAGTTTAAAGTTTCTCTGACAGAGTCTGAGGTGACTCCTTGTAACTCAGTGTATTGTTGCAAGTTATTCACAGACTCGATCATTGGTGCTGTGTTTTGATGTCTGTCTTTTTAGACATTTGTCGTATGTTTCTTTTATTATCGTTGTGCATAACCTCGTTTAGACGTAGTTTGCAGTATCAGTATCCAGCCACTATTTGACTTTCTTTGGAAAGGTCTTTAGATAAGATTTCGTTCCGATTTTTAACCCCGGAGGGTTAGCCACCCAGGACTGTCTGTCTTATTTCCATTGTGGTCCTTCAATCTTGTCCCCCCAGGATGCCACCCACACCAGTCGACTAACACCCAGGTACCTATTTGCTGCTAGGTGAACAGGACAACAGGTGTCAGTAAACCACGTCGAAATGTTTCCACCCCGCCGGGAATCGAACCCGGGCCCTCCGCGTGTGGAACGAGTGCTTTGCCAGCCAGGCCACGGGTCATTATTCCACTTCATTGTTTCTGACTTACAAGAGACAATCTCATACAATCTCTTGGATTGAATTTGAGATTTAGGATCATTATATGTCTTATGATCCATCATTATATGTCTTATGATCCATCATTATATGTCTTATGATCCATCATTATATGTCTCATGATCCATCATTATATGTCTCATGATCCATCATTATATGTCTCATGATCCATCATTATATGTCTCATGATCCATCATTATATGTCTCATGATCCATCATTATATGTCTCATGATCCATCATTATATGTCTCATGATCCATCATTATATGTCTTATGATCCATCATTATATGTCTTATGATCCATCATTATATGTCTTATGATCCATCATTATATGTCTTATGATCCATCATTATATGTCTTATGATCCATCATTATATGTCTTATGATCCATCATTATATGTCTTATGATCCATCATTATATGTCTTATGATCCATCATTATATGTCGTATGATCCATCATTATATGTCTTATGATCCATCATTATATGTCTTATGATCCATCATTATATGTCTTATGATCCATCATTATATGTCTTATAATCCATCATTATATGTCTTATGATCCATCATTATATGTCTTATGATCCATCATTATATGTCTTATGATCCATCATTATATGTCTTATGATCCATCATTATATGTCTTATGATCCATCATTATGTCTTATGATCCATCATTATATGTCTTATGATCCATCATTATATGTCTTATGATCCATCATTATATGTCTTATGATCCATCATTATATGTCTTATGATCCATCATTATATGTATAATGTAATATTTCCATTGAAATGATTTATATATATATAAATTCTAAGTAAATTCATTACTTTGACTAAGAGTTACATTTAAGTAAGACAATTGTACTTACAATTAAGGTACTTAAAATACTTTTGTATATAATTTCAGAAGAGAAGAAGAGACTATTGTGATTAGTTTATCATTAAATATCGTAAATTTTTATATATTTATTGGATTTTGTTTCCTAGTTGACATTAAAACCTCCTCTGTTTGCTACAATGATAACACTAGGATAAACATTGTTCCAATACTTTTGTTGCCAGTAAAGTGGCCATCTTAATTACACCCTAAATACTGAAGGACATTCACCCTTGAACTCCAGGAAATAATCTAATGTCTTTACAAAACCCGTAACATTTACAGTAATTTAATAATAAACAAACACAGTAAAATATATTTTTTTTGTTAGGTTCAGAAGGATTTTTTGCGAAATTATTGCATGCACAAATTTTCGCTTGCCTTATTCGGCAAGAAGAGCGTTGTTATGCAAGCCAAAATTGCAGGTTTTACCTATTCGCCACGACATATATATATATATATATATATATATATATATATATATATATATATATATATATATATATAAAGGTAGAAAGTTGAAAGTGAACATAGATAAGAGTAAGGTGATGAGGGTATCAAACTATTTAAATAAAGAACGAACGAACGAAGTTTAGGTAAGACCCACAAGTGGGTGAGCGGGGAAGTGTGGAGAGCTGAAGTGCCGGCACTGTACTTCCCATCTCCAGGAATCAAGTCCGGCCTGCCGGTTTTCCTGAAACCCTTCATAAATGTTACCTTGCCTACTATAGAAATTTGTCTTTGGACTGCCTCCTTGAAAGCTGCCCTCTGGCAGCCAGGGCTTAACCCAGCTGCGGAGCTATAGTGGACAGGAGCTGGAGAATCAGGAATTTGCAGACGATGTAGAGGCACGAAAAGCTGGCTGCATCTCCCAAGGGAAGCGTAGCTGGTGGCGTGGCTGGCTGCTGTTATGGGTGGACAGGGAAGGCGGCTTGCTATGAGGTACTAGTTAGGTGAGGAGGCGTCTTATACTGAGTGGATAGAAAAATTGAATATCACATGTTTTCAGATATTTGGGAGTTGACTTGTCAGCGGATGGGTTTATGAAGGATGAGGTTAACCATAGAATTTATGAAGGAAAAAAGGTGAGTGGTGCGTTGAGGTATCTGTGGAGACAAAAAACGTTATCCATGGAGGCAAAGAAGGGAATGTACGAAAGTATAGTGGTACCAACACTCTTATATGGGTGTGAAGCATGGGTTGCAAATGCTGCAGCGAGGAGGCGGCTGGAGGCAGTGGAGATGTCCTGTCTAAGGGCAATGTGTGGTGTAAATATTATGTAGAAAATTCGGAGTGTGGAAATTAGGAGAAGGTGTGGAGTTACTAAAAGTATTTGTCAGAGGGCTGAAGAGGGGTTGTTGAGGTGGTTTGGTCATTTAGAGAGAATGGATCAAAGTACAATGACTTGGAGAGCGTGTAAATCTGTAGGGGAAGGAAGGCGGGGTAGGGGTTGTCCTCGAAAAGGTTGGAGGGAAGGGGTAAAGGAGGTTTTGTGAGCTAGGGGCTTGGACTTCCAGCAAGCATGTGTGAGCGTGTTAGATAGGAGTGAATGGAGACGAATGGTTTTTGGGACCTGACGAGCTGTTGGAGTGTGAGCAGGGTAACATTTTGTGAAGGGATTCAGGGAAACCAGTTAATTGATTTAGTTGGACTTGAGTCCTAGAAATGGGAAGTATATATATATATATATATATATATATATATATATATATACTTATGGGCAAGACTTTACAAAAGTGTGAGGTTGCAAAATAGACTTATTTTGTTTATTACAGATAAAATCTGCAGTTCAATTAACGAACAGAGGGAGAGAGAGAGAGAGAGGGATAGAGAGAGAGAGTAAGTTAGTAGTAGCAAGTAATTTTCCAGCATTATTACAGTAAACACAAAAGTTCAATAACAATTTCATTTTCGTACTGGTGGGCGAGACTCATCAAATGTTTTGACTCCAAACATTGATTAAATGTTTTCAAAGGTGCATAAACATTAATAACAGGGGGGCCAGGTACGACCTGGGGTTTACCTGTGACTTGTTGCCAGAGTTGTGATGATGTATGGGTAGTGGTGGAGGCTTGATCCACCCTCCATGTATGTGTCATTCAATACTGGTAGTGGTGGAGGCTTGATGTACCCTCCATGTATGTGTCATTTAATACTGGTAGTGGTGGAGGCTTGATGTACCCTCCATGTATGTGTCATTCAATACTGGTAGTAGTGGAGGCTTGATGTACCCTCCATGTATGTGTCATTCAATACTGGTAGTGGTGGAGGCTTGATGTACCCTCCATGTATGTGTCATTCAATACTGGTAGTGGTGGAGGCTTGATGTTCCCTCCATGTATGTGTCATTCAATACTGGTAGTGGTGGAGGCTTGATGTTCCCTCCATGTATGTGTCATTCAATACTGGTAGTGAATGGTGTTATTGATGAAGCAGGTTGTAAAAATATCTTGATATAACACTGGTTTATCTCCATTGATAAATCATGAAGGGGTAAACAAATCTACTGCAGTTTACAGTCCACTAGTCTACGGTAGATTGCGATTGATTACAAATGAATACTCTAGGGTAGATTACATCTAAGCAATCAACAAATTACAACAAGCAAATTCTAACAAACTCCAACCTATCTTGCCTAATTACGTAACAAATACGCAAGGTTGCCGCTGCAACATTGACCAGGGATTGCGTGTTGAACAGCCCCTCGCACGGGCGTTCATTACGTCCACGTCCCGGACCGAACGTATAATTGTCCGATCCGGGTGGAATTATCGTGGAGATTTGATTCGCTGGAAAACACGTTGGCTGGAGACAGAGTTTTGTTTGGAAACAATGTTTCTCTCGTTGTAGAGCTTTGTATAGTTAATGCTGAGAGAAACGTGCTGGATACTGTCAGTTGATACATAGAAACCTGTGATACATGCTGGATACTGTCAGTTGATACATAGAAACTTGTGATACATGCTGGATACTGTCAGTTGATACATAGAAACATGCTGGATGCTGTCAGTTGATACATAGAAACTTGTGAAACATGCTGGATACTGTGACAATACATAGAAACGTGTGATACATGCTGGATACTGTCAGTTGATACATAGAAACATGCTGGATGCTGTCAGTTGATACATAGAAACTTGTGAAACATGCTGGATACTGTGACTTAATACATAGAAACGTGTGATACATGCTGGATACTGTCAGTTGATACATAGAAACGTGTGATACATGCTGGATACTGTCAGTTGATACATATAAACGTGTGATACATGCTGGATACTGTCAGTTGATACATAGAAACATGCTGGATGCTGTCAGTTGATACATAGAAACTTGTGAAACATGCTGGATACTGTCACTTAATACATAGAAACGTGTGATGCATGCTGGATACTGTCAATACATATAAACGTGTGATACATGCTGGATACTGTCACTTAATACATAGAAACGCGTTATACATGCTGGGTACTGTCACTTAATACATAGAAACGTGTGATACATGCTGGATACTGTCAATACATAGAAACGTGTGATACATGCTGGACACTGTCACTTAATACATAGAAACGCGTTATA
>WNWK01008510.1:42500-47500 GCA_009830355.1 Cherax destructor | reverse complement strand
CACTCCAAGGTCTTTCTCCTTTGCCGAGGTTTGTAGCCTTTGTCCGCCTAGCTTGTACTCTGTCAGCGGTCTTCTTTGCCCTTCTCCGATCCTCATGACTTTACATTTGGAGGGATTGAATTCGAGAAGCCAATTGCTAGACCAGATGTCGAGCTTGTCCAGGTCTGTTTGCAGCCGTGCCTGGTCCTCTTCCGATGTGATTCTCCTCATTATTTTCACATCATCCGCGAATAGAGACACTTCTGAGTCTATCCCGTCCGTCATGTCATTTACATATACCAGGAATAACACTGGTCCTAGGACTGACCCCTGCGGTACACCGCTCGTTACAGGCGCCCACTGTGATACCTCACCACGCACCATGACCCGTTGTTGCCTCCCTTTGAGGTATTCCCTGATCCATTCCAGTGCCCTTCCTGTTATACCTGCTTGTTCTTCCAACTTCTTTACTAATCTCATGTGAGGAACTGTGTCAAAGGCCTTCCTGCAGTCCAGGAAAATGCAATCAACCCACCCTTCTCTCTCCTGCCTTACCTCTGTTACTTTATCATAGAACTCTAGGAGGTTTGTTACACAGGATTTGCCTTCCCGGAATCCGTGCTGTCTGGTGTTTATTATCCTGTTCAGCTCAAGGTGTTCCACCATTCTTTTCCTGATGATTTTCTCCAGGACTTTGCACACTATACATGTAAGTGACACCAGTCTATAGTTTAGTGCATCTTTTCTGTCTCCCTTTTTAAAAATGGGGACTACGTTGGCCTTTTTCCATACCTCAGGTAGCTGCCCAGTTTCAAGGGATGTGTTGAATATTATGGTAAGTGGCACACTCAGTACCTCAGCTCCTTCCCGAAGAACCCACGGGGAGATATTGTCCGGACCCATCGCCTTTGAGGTATCGAGGTCACTGAGTAACTGCTTCACTTCCTCCTCAGTTGTGTGTATGCCCTCTAGCACTTGGTACATCCCTTGTTGGTGACGAACCACGTCCTGTCTACCCAGCTGCCTTCCTTCCTCCATTGTGAATACTTCCTTAAACCTCAAGTTGAGCTCCTCACATACCTCTTGATCATTACTTGTGAGTTCCCCATCTTCTCTCCTCAGCCTTATCACCTGGTCCTTGACTGTTGTCTTCCTTCTGATGTGACTGTACATCAGTTTCGGGTCGGACTTAACTTTCGATGCTATGTCATTTTCGTCCTGTTTCTGGGCCTCCCTCCGTACTTGTGCATACTCGTTTCTAGCTCTTCTACTAATCTCTTTGTTTACTTGGGTTCTTTGCCTCCCTGCACCTTTGGGTAAACCAGGGGCTCTTTCTGGCCTTCCCATTTAATCCTTTGCCTCTGGGCATAAACCGTTCCTCTGCCTCCTTGCACTTTGCCCCTACGTATTCCATCATTTCATTTATTGTCAGTCCTTCCATTTCCCTTTCCCACTGAACGTCCTGCAGTAAAATCCTCATGCCCGTGTAGTTTCCTCTTTTAAAGTCTGGTTTGTCTCTATCGATACTGTTTTCCCTCTCCACCTGTAGCTCTACAATGTACTCAAAGCTAAGCACCATATGGTCACTGGCTCCCAGGGGGCTCTCGTGCGTTATGTCTTCAATATCTGAGCTGTTCAGGGTGAATACAAGGTCCAGTCTTGCTGGTTCATCTTCTCCTCTCTCTCTGGTCATGTCCCTGACATGTTGGTGCATCAGGTTTTCCAGTACCACGTCCATCATCTTGGCTCTCCAAGTTTCTGGACCCCCACGTGGTTCATGGTTCTCCCAGTCGATCTCCCTGTGGTTGAAATCTCCCATGACCTGTAGCTTCGCTCTGCTCATGTGTGCTTTTCTTGCCACCTCCGCCAGGGTGTCCACCATCGCTCTGTTGTTCTCATTGTATTCTTCTCCTGGCCTCCTGCAGTTCTGTGGTGGGTTATACATCACTGCAATGACTATCTTATGCTCACCAGACTGGATGGTACCTACTATGAAGTCCCGTTCTCTACCCACCTCCACTCCTACCATTTCCTCGAATCTCCAACAGTGCCTTACAAGCAGTGCGACCCCTCCTCCCACCCTGCTCCTCCTATCTTTCCTCAGGATCTGATATCCCTGTGGGAAGATGGCATCTGTTACTCTCTCATTTAGTTTAGTTTCTGTGACCGCTATGATGTCTGGGGATGCCTCATCTATTCTTTCATTCCACTCTTCATACTTATTCGTAATTCCATCCGCGTTTGTGTACCAAACCTTCAACTTTGTTTCCAATACTGTGGCCCTGGGGAGATCTTGGTGGGTTGGGGGTGTGGGCAGGGTGCCCGCAGGGGGTTGCAGCATGGGTGGGGGTGATTGTATGGTTGGAGTATGGGCAGGTGGGGTGGAGTTTGAGGTGGGGGTGGGGGTAACTGTGACGGTGGGTTTTCATTTGCTAGGGTGGGGACAGGGGGCCTGATAAGTGGGTGTGGTGCTAGAGTGTATGGTTGTCGTGGGTTGTTTGTGATTTGAGGCCCGCTGAGGGTACTTCCAGTGTGTGTGTTTGTCCTGCTTGGTCTTGGTGTCCTCCATATCTCGCTGTCTCCCCTCCCTCCTCTCTTCTCCTTCTTATCCTCTCCCTCCGGGCCTCCCTTTCTTCCTGCGTTCTGTCCCGATCTAGGTATACATTCCGGTACCCCTGGTTCGTCCTCAGCCGAGCTTTCTCTTGCAGGATCATGGTGCGGGCTGATTCTGCCTTGAATATTACCTTGAGGGGTCGATTTCTTCCCTTTGTGTACCACCGGATTCTCCGAAAATTTGTCACTTGGGATGAGTCTCCCCCTATTGCTAGCATGATACCATCGATTTGTTCTGTCTCCTCCTGTTTCCTTCTGTCGTGGGTGTCCCCTTCGACTTCCTTCAGGCCATAGATAAAGATCGACTTCTCCCTTTCCTCCTCCCACTGTGTCTCCCATTGCCTTGTCAAAGGTGCATTAGCCTCTCCCGGTGCTGTCATGGATGTATTCCCCGTGTTGTGTGTGTGTATGTGTGTGTGTGTGTTGTGTGTGTGTGTGTGTGTTGTGTGTGTGTGTTGTGTGTGTGTTGTGTGTGTGTTGTGTGTGTGTGTATGTGTGTGTGTGTTGTGTGTGTTGTGTGTGTGTGTTGTGTGTTGTGTGTGTGTGTTGTGTGTGTGTTGTGTGTGTGTGAGTGTGTGTTGTGTGTGTGTGTGTTGTGTGTGTGTGTGTGTTGTGTGTGTGTGTGTTGTGTGTACTCACCTAATTGTACTCACCTAATTGTGGTTGCAGGGGTCGAGACTCAGCTCCTGGCCACGCCTCTGCACTGTCCGCTACTGGGTCTCTGCTCTCCCTGCTCCGTGAGCTTTATCATACCTTGTCTTAAAACTATGTATGGTTCCCGCCTCCACTATATCGTTCGCTAAACTATTCCACTTCCTAACTACTCTATGGCTGAAGAATTGCTTCCTAACATCCCTCTGACTCATCTGAGTCTTCAGCTTCCAGTTGTGTCCCCTTGTTTCTGTGTTTCCTCTCTGGAACATCCTGTCACTATCTACCTTGTCGATTCCCCGCAGTATTTTGTATGTCGTTATCATGTCTCCTCTAACCCTTCTGTCCTCCAGTGTTATTAGTCCTATTTCCCTCAACCTTTCTTCATAAGGCAGTCCCCTGAGTTGTGGAACTAGCCTTGTCGCAAACCTTTGCACTTTCTCTAATTTCTTGACGTGCTTGACCAGGTGTGGGTTCCAGACTGGTGCTGCATACTCTAGTATGGGCCTGACGTATACGGTATACAGTGTCTTGAACGATTCCTTGTTAAGGTAACGGAACGCTAATCTTAGGTTTGCCAGTCGCCCATATGCTGCCGCGGTTATCTGGTTGATGTGTGCTTCCGGAGACGTTCTTGGCGTTATACTCACTCCAAGGTCTTTCTCCTTTGATGAGGTTTGTATCCTTTGTCCACCTAGCCTGTACTCTGTCAGCGGTCTTCTTTGCCCTTCTCCGATCTTCATGACTTTGCATTTGGTGGGGTTAAATTCGAGAAGCCAATTGCTAGACCAGATGTCAAGCTTGTCCAGGTCTCTTTGAAGTCCTGCTTGGTCTTCATCCGATGTGATTCTCCTCATTAATTTCACATCATCTGCGAAAAGAGACACTTCTGAGTCTATCCCGTCCGTCATGTCATTTACATATAGCAAGAATAGCACTGGTCCTAGGACTGACCCCTGCGGTACACCGCTCGTCACAGGCGCCCACTGTGATACCTCATCACGCACCATGACTCGTTGTTGCCTCCCTGTGAGGTATTCCCTGATCCATTCCAGTGCCCTTCCTGTTATACACGCTTGGTCTTCCATCTTCTTTACTAATCTCATGTGAGGAACTGTGTCAAAAGCCTTCCTGCAGTCCAGGAAAATGCAGTCAACCCACCCTTCTCTCTCCTGCCTTACCTCTGTTACTTTATCATAGAACTCTAGGAGGTTTGTTACACAGGATTTGCCTTCCCTGAAACTGTGCTGTCTGGCTTTGATTAACCTGTTCAGCTCGAGGTGCTCCACCATTCTTTTTCTGATGATTTTCTCCAGGACTTTGCACACTATACACGTAAGTGACACCGGTCTGTAGTTTAGTGCCTCTTTTCTGTCTCCTTTTTTAAAGATGGGGACTACGTTGGCCTTTTTCCATATCTCAGGTAGCTGCCCAGTTTCAAGGGATGTGTTGAAAATTTTGGTAAGTGGCACACTCAGTACCTCAGCTCCTTCTCGAAGGACCCATGGTGAGATATTGTCCGTGTGTGTGTGTGTGTGTGTGTGTGTGTGTGTGTGTGTTGTGTGTGTGTGTTGTGTGTGTGTTGTGTGTGTGTTGTGTGTGTGTGTTGTGTGTGTGTTGTGTGTGTGTGTGTGTGTGTGTGTGTGTGTGTGTGTGTGTGTGTGTGTGTGTGTGTGTTGTGTGTTGTGTGTGTGTGTGTGTGTTGTGTGTGTGTGTTGTGTGTGTGTGTGTGTGTGTGTTTTGTGTGTGTGTGTGTG
>WNWK01008510.1:37500-40000 GCA_009830355.1 Cherax destructor | reverse complement strand
TGATAGAGCTCTACACAGTGAAACTTGATAGAGCTCTACAAAGAGTGAAACTTGATAGAGTTCTACACAGTGAAACTTGATAGAGCTCTACACAGAGTGAAACTTGATAGAGCTCTACACAGTGAAACTTGATAGAGCTCTACACAGAGTGAAACTTGATAGAGTTCTACACAGTGAAACTTGATAGAGCTCTACACAGTGAAACTTGATAGAGCTCTACACAGAGTGAAACTTGATAGAGCTCTACACAGAGTGAAACTTGATAGAGCTCTACACAGTGAAACTTGATAGAGCTCTACACAGAGTGAAACTTGATAGAGCTCTACACAGATTGAAACTTGATATACAATGATGTCAACATCAATGATATATGTAGTACTATTATTAGTGGCCTTGGTTATGTCCCCCAGGATGCCACCCACACCAGTCCACTAACACCTAGGTACCTACTTACTGCTAGGTAACTAACACCCAGGTACCTACTTACTGCTAGTTAACTAACACCCAGGTACCTACTTACTGCTAGGTAACTAACACCCAGGTACCTACTTACTGCTAGGTAACTAACACCCAGGTACCTACTTACTGCTAGGTGAACAGTGACAATAGGTGTAATGTAACTAACACCCAGGTACCTACTTACTGCTAGGGGAACAGTGACAATAGGTGTAAGGTAACTAACACCAATGTACCTACTTACTGCTAGGTGAACAGGGACAGCTCTAATGTGAAGTCATAATGTTTCCACCCGTACCAGGGATCGAACCCCGGCCCTCACTGTGGGAGCTGATGCGCTACCAATCGAGTTTCATAGTACTATTCACTAGTACTGCAGAGCTGCCGGTACAGTGGCTTACCAGGTTATCCTGGCTTAGGTAAACAGAAGGCTGGGTTTCCATGAGAACAGGAAGTATATTTCTTGTTGTTGGGACACGCAAAGCTGGACACGCAAAGCTGGACACGCAAAGCTGGACACGCAAAGCTGGACACGCAAAGCTGGACACGCGAGCGTATGTCCACGCGCAGTGAGAACCCCGGGTTCGTAAACACGCATGCATGCTCACGCATATACACACACAGTTTTAAGAAGAGGTATGATAAAGCTCATGGAGCAGGGAGTGACCTAGTAGCGACCAGTGACGAGGCGGGACCAGGAGCTGTGAATCGACCCTGCAACCACAATTAGGTGAGTACACACACACGCGCGCACACACACAACTGGCTTCTCGAATTTAACCCCGCCAAATGCAAAGTCATGAAGATCTGGGAAGGGCAAAGAAGACCGCAGACAGAGTATATTATAATAAAAAAGAATCGCTAAACCACAGGGGTCCAGACAGAGTATAGTCTAGGTTGACAAAGGCTGCAAATCTCACTCAAGGAAAAGGGTCGTTGGGTGAGTATAACACCGAGCACGTCTCCGGAAGCACACAACCAGATAACTGCTGCAGCATATAGGCGCCTGGCAAACCTGAGAATAGAGTTCCGATACCTCAGTAAGGAATCGTTCAAGACACTGTACTCCGTGTACCTCAGGCTCATACTGGAGTATGCAGCACTAGTTTGGAACCCACACCTGGTCAAGCACGTCAAGAAATTAGAGAAAGTGTAAAGGTTTGCATCAAGGTTAGTTCCAGAGCTAAGGAGAATGTTCTACGAAGAAAGGTTAAGGGAAATCGGCCTGACGACACTGGAGGACAGGCGAGATAGGGAAGACATGATAACGACATACAAAATACTGCGATGAATTGACAAGGTGGACAGAGACATGATGTTCCTGAGAGTGGACACAGAAACAAGGGGTCACAATTGGAAGTTGAAGACTCAGATGAGTCAAAGAGATGTTAGGAAGTATTTCTTCAGTCATAGAATTGTCAGGAAGTGGAATAGTCTGACAAGTGATGTAGTGGAGACAGGAACCATACATAGTTTTAAGACGAGGTATGATAAAGCTCATGGAGCAGGGAGAGAGAGGACCTAGTAGCGATCAATGAAGAGGCGGGGCCAGAAGCTATGAATTAACCCCTGCAACCACAAATAGGTGAGTACACACACACACATGATAACATAAAATACTGAGAGGAATTGACAAGGTGGACAGGGACATGATGTTCCAGAGATGGGACACATCAACAAGGGGACACAGCAACAAGGGGACACAGCAACAAGGGGACACAGCAACAAGGGGACACAGCAACAAGGGGACACAGCAACAAGGGGACACAGCAACAAGGGGACACAGCAACAAGGGGACACAGCACAGGACACAGACAAGGGACACAGCAACAAGGGACACACAACAAGGGGACACAGCAACAAGGGGACACAGCAACAAGGGGACACAGCAACAAGGGGACACAGCAACAAGGGGTCACAATTGGAAGTTAAAGACTCACAGGGATGTTACGAAGTATTTCTTCAGTCACAGAGTTGTCAGGTAGTGGAATAGTCTGGAAAGGGAGGAGGCAGGATCCACACATAGCTTTAAGAAGAGGTATGA
>WNWK01008510.1:0-32500 GCA_009830355.1 Cherax destructor | reverse complement strand
GGGACAGTCTTCCTTCTACACAGAGTGAGGGAGGACAGTCTTCCTTCTACATAGAGTGAGGGAGGGACAGTCTTCCTTCTACATAGAGTGAGGGAGGATCTTTGCTGAGCGGATTCCTAACTTTATTGACAAGCTAACATCTCTTACCTACATCAGCTCATTTAAAAGCCCTTTGTTATTGTTATGAGACATACAAGTATGGAACAGGATGAGGTTGGAGTATCTGTGGGCCCAGCTATGGGCCATCTGTGGTCCAGCTGTGGGCCATTTGTGGGCCTGCTGTGGGCCATCTGTGGTCCATCTGTGGTCCAGCTGTGGGCCTGCTGTGGGCCGTCTGTGGTCCAGCTGTGGGCCATCTGTGGGCCTGCTGTGGGCCATCTGTGGTCCATCTGTGGGCCAGCTGTGGGCCATCTGTGGTCCAGCTGTGGGCCATCTGTGGGCCATCTGTGGTCCAGCAATTTCATTTGGTCAGCTGACTTTATTTCGTTGATGTCATTATGCTGTACGAACATGTTCCAAACTCGAGTCATCCTGGGAATAAATGATATCAGATGAAGTGATGTTCTAGAGAAGGGTAGATCCAGAGTGTAGTTACTGCTGGCTGCCCGTCTTGTGGTGTAGAAGCTCACTTCTCACTGTCCTCGAAGTGAAGCCAAGTGTGTTACTTTGACAATGTTGGCCTTATACATAACAGTAAGGCCGCCCACATCCCTCGTGTGTTGAAGGCTCTGCTGGGTCCAGGCCAGAGATGAGTCGTCTTGCTCTGTTCTTAAAGTCGCAGATGAGATGGGGGGCAGGCAGTCCAAGAAAGTGGAACATACTCAAGGTGTTAGCGTATTTGTGCCTCATACAGAATCTTGCAACCTCTACTGTCAAGCAGATGCGATATACCTCGAAGTGCAGTATGCTATCTGGCTGCCTTGTTTGCAAGATTTACAACATGGTTCTTCATGGTCAGTTTGGAGTCACATTTCACCACAAGGATGTCAACTTCTCTCTCTCTCTTTTACACAGGGTTTTACAAGGTTATTTTAATTATTCCTAACTTTATTTACAAGCTAAGGGCTGTTACCTACATCAGCTCTCTCTCTCTCTCTCTCTCTCTCTCTCTCTCTCTCTCTCTCTCTCTCTCTCTCTCTCTCTCTCTCTCTCTCTCTCTCCCTCCCTTTCTCTCTCTTTCTTTCTTGTAAGTTACAGCCTCAGCCTTGCCTCCTGGTGTGCAGAATCCCAAGCACTCGTCTTGAAGAGTTAGGGTGAGGCTGGGAGACACAAGTGGTGTTCACACTTTATCTCCACCACAAACCAACACTGCTACAAATTTCCTATACAACTATTTCTTAAGCCAATGACCTTCCTTGATTGACTGCACCATTTAAATGTTGCTCTTATTATTATTATTATTATTATTGTTGGTGTTGCTGTTATTATTATTATTATTGGTGTTGCTGTTATTATTATTATTATTATTATTATTATTATTATTATTATTATTATTATTATTGGTGTTACTGTTATTATTATTATTATTATTATTATTATTATTGTTGGTGTTGCTGTTATTATTATTATTGTTGGTATTGCTGTATTATTATAGTTGGTGTTGCTGTATTATTATTGTTATTGTTGGTATTGGTGTTATTATTATTATTATTGTTAATGTTGCTGTTATTATTATTATTATTATTATTATTATTATTATTTTTTTATTATTATTATTCGTGTTACTGTTATTATTATTATTATTGTTGGTGTTGCTATTATTATTATTATTATTTTGTTGTTGCTATTATTATTATTATTATTATTATTATTTTGTTGTTGCTATTATTATTATTATTGGGGTTGTTTTTATTACAATTCTTTTCTTTTTCCTTCTTATTCCTCCTCCTCCGCCTACTTTTCCATTGAATTGCTATAGAGTCCTTTACCAGCATCAAGTCACACATCCCTTGGATCAAGAGTTCTTCACCCCCCCCCTTGAAGCATCCAGTGTATCTGAAAGGTGTAAAAACAGCATTTTTCTTAAATATGCTGAAGACTTTTTGGTGGTCCTTGACCGGAAAAGACCAAAAGGTCTTTTCCGGTGAAAACACCAATGAAAGATGGTGTCTAGTGGAAGAAAGGTTCAATACCAGCAGGTCATTGTATGGCTGAAGGTTCAGTCTAGTGGAAGGAAAGTTCAATACCAGCAGATCATTGTATGGTTGAAGGTTCAGTCTAGTGGAAGGAAGGTTCAATACCAGCAGATCATCGTATGGTTGAAGGTTCAGTCTAGTGGAAGGAAGGTTCGATACCAGCAGGTCATTGTATAGTTGAAGGTTCAGTCTAGTGGAAGGAAGGTTCAATACCAGCAGGTCATTGTATGGTTGAAGGTTCAGTCTAGTGGAAGGAAGGTTCAATACCAGCAGGTCATCGTATGGTTGAAGGTTCAGTCTAGTGGAAGGAAGGTTCAGATACCAGCAGGTCATTGTATGGTTGAAGGTTCAGTCTAGTGGAAGGAAGGTTCAATACCAGCAGGTCATTGTATGGTTGAGGTTCAGTCTAGTGGAAGGAAGGTTCAATACCAGCAGGTCATCGTATGGTTGAAGGTTCAGTCTAGTGGAAGGAAGGTTCAGTACCAGCAGGTCATTGTATGGTTGAAGGTTCAGTCTAGTGGAAGGAAGGTTCAATACCAGCAGGTCATCGTATGGTTGAAGGTTCAGTCTAGTGGAAGAAAGGTTCAATACCAGCAGGTCATCGTATGGTTGAAGGTTCAGTCTAGTGGAAGGAAGGTTCATACCAGCAGGTCATGTATGGTTGAAGGTTCAGTCTAGTGGAAGGAAGGTTCAATACCAGCAGGTCATGTATGTGAAGGTTCAGTCTAGTGGAAGGAAGGTTCAATACCAGCAAGTCATTGTATGGTTGAAGGTTCAGTCTAGTGGAAGGAAGGTTCAATACCAGCAGGTCATCGTATGGTTGAAGGTTCAGTCTAGTGGAAGGAAGGTTCGATACCAGCAGGTCATCGTATGGTTGAAGGTTCAGTCTAGTGGAAGGAAGGTTCAATACCAGCAGGTCATTGTATGGTTGAAGGTTCAGTCTAGTGGAAGGAAGGTTCAATACCAGCAGGTCATCGTATGGTTGAAGGTTCAGTCTAGTGGAAGGAAGGTTCGATACCAGCAGGTCATTGTATGGTTGAAGGTTCAGTCTAGTGGAAGGAAGGTTCAATACCAGCAGGTCATTGTATGGTTGAAGGTTCAGTCTAGTGGAAGGAAGGTTCAATACCAGCAGGTCATCGTATGGTTGAAGGTTCAGTCTAGTGGAAGAAAGGTTCAATACCAGCAGGTCATTGTATGGTTAAGGGTTCAGTCTAGTGGAAGGAAGGTTCAATACCAGCAGGTCATCGTATGGTTTAAGGTTCAGTCTAGTGGAAGGAAGGTTCAGTACCAGCAGGTCATTGTATGGTTGAATGTTCAGTCTAGTGGAAGAAAGGTTCAATACCAGCAGGTCATCGTATGGTTGAAGGTTCAGTCTAGTGGAAGGAAGGTTCAATACCAGCAGGTCATTGTATGGTTGAAGGTTCAGTCTAGTGGAAGGAAGGTTCAATACCAGCAGGTCATTGTATGGTTGAAGGTTCAGTCTAGTGGAAGGAAGGTTCAATACCAGCAGGTCATTGTATGGTTGAAGGTTCAGTCTAGTGGAAGGAAGGTTCAATATCAGCAGGTCATCGTATGGTTGAAGGTTCAGTCTAGTGGAAGGAAGGTTCAATACCAGCAGGTCATTATATGGTTGAAGGTTCAGTCTAGTGGAAGGAAGGTTCAATACCAGCAGGTCATTGTATGGTTGAAGGTTCAGTTTAGTGGAAGGAAGGTTCAATACCAGCAGGTCATCGTATGGTTGAAGGTTCAGTCTAGTGGAAGGAAGGTTCAATACCAGCAAGTCATTGTATGGTTGAAGGTTCAGTCTAGTGGAAGGAAGGTTCAATACCAGCAGGTCATCGTATGGTTGAAGGTTCAGTCTAGTGGAAGGAAGGTTCAATACCAGCAGGTCATCGTATGGTTGAAGGTTCAGTCTAGTGGAAGGAAGGTTCAATACCAGCAGGTCATCGTATGGTTGAAGGTTCAGTCTAGTGGAAGGAAGGTTCAATACCAGCAGGTCATTGTATGGTTGAAGGTTCAGTCTAGTGGAAGGAAGGTTCAATACCAGCAGGTCATTGTATGGTTGAAGGTTCAGTCTAGTGGAAGGAAGGTTCAATACCAGCAGGTCATTGTATGGTTGAAGGTTCAGTCTAGTGGAAGGAAGGTTCAATACCAGCAGGTCATTGTATGGTTGAAGGTTCAGTCTAGTGGAAGGAAGGTTCAATACCAGCAGGTCATCGTATGGTTGAAGGTTCAGTCTAGTGGAAGGAAGGTTCAATACCAGCAAGGATTGTATGGTTGAAGGTTCAGTCTAGTGAAGAGAAAGGTTCAATACCAGCAGGTCATTGTATGGTTGAAGTTCATCTAGTGGAAGGAAGGTTCAATACACAGCAAGGTGCTCGTGGTTGAAGCTTGCTTCAAGCAACGAGGGCCTGGGTTCAATTCCAGTGGAGGCAAAACATTTCGAAGTGTCTTCTCTTACACAACATACACACACAACATACAACAGGCACTAGTGTCAATGACACCAGGACAAAGAACAACACACACACACACACACACACACACACAATAGCAATCAGTGAAGAGGCGGGGCCAGGAGCTATGACTCGACCCCTGCAATCACAACTAGGTGACAACTAGGTGAGTACATATACACACACAGGAGCTATGACAACTGTCATAGCTTCTGTCACTGTTCACCTAGCAGTAAGTAGGTACCTGGGTGTTAGTTACCTTACACCTGCTGTCACTGTTCACCTAGCAGTAAGTAGGTACCTGGGCATTAGTGAACTGGTGTGGGTGGCATCCTGGGGACAAAATTCACCTAAGTTGCGGGAAATGCTCTACATAACCAGGAACTTTCTATATAGTGTCAGCTTTGGTCTGTACAAGTTGTATCATGTACTGGTAGAAATATACATTATTATTATTATTATTACAAGGAGACAGAAACTCTCCTTGTAGTGCCTCGTCAGAGACGTTGTTAAGGCCCCTTGGGCCCCACTGCCTGTGAAACGTCGATAACAAGCGCTATCTCACCAGCCAGTAGTGAAAAATACTTAAGAATTAAGTGATTACCAATGAGGGAATGAGGAATCTTGCTGGGGGGCGCAGACCCCGAGCCCCAGGCTGGGGGGTAAATGTGTTTGTGTGACGTTGTTGATAAGGGGGAACCTTGCTTGGTGGGTCAGTGTGGGATGCGTCACTATACCAGTTTTGTGCTCCTGCTGCTGTCTTCTGCTGGTGAACGTGTCTAGAGAACGTTTCTGCTGGTGAACGTGTCTAGAGAACGTTTCTGCTGGTGAACGTGTCTAGAGAACGTTTATGCTGGTGAACGTGTAACTAGCGAACGTTTCTGCTGGTGAACGTGTGTCTAGAAAACGTTTCTGCTGGTGAACGTATGACTAGCGAACGTTTCTGCTGGTGAACGTGTGACTAGCGAACGTTTCTGCTGGTGA
Organism: Cherax destructor; assembly: GCA_009830355.1. NCBI lineage: Eukaryota > Metazoa > Arthropoda > Malacostraca > Decapoda > Parastacidae > Cherax > Cherax destructor. The sequence continues at coordinate 26,925 of WNWK01008510.1, read as the reverse complement.
ACGTGTGTCTAGAGAACGTTTCTGTTGGTGAACGTGTGTCTAGAGAATGTTTCTGCTGGTTAACGTGTGTCTAGAGAACGTTTCTGCTGGTGAACGTGTGTCTAGAGAACGTTTTTGCTGGTGAACGTGTGTCTAGAGAACGTTTCTGCTGGTGAACGTGTGAATAACGAACGTTTCTGCTGGTGAACGTGTCTAGAAAACGTTTCTGCTGGTGAACGTGTGACTAGCGAACGTTTCTGCTGGTGAACGTGAGTCTAGAGAACGTTTCTGCTGGTGAACGTGTGACTAGCGAACGTTTCTGCTGGTGAACGTGTGTCTAGAGAACGTTTCTGCTGGTGAACGTGACTAGCGAACGTTTCTGCTGGTGAACGTGTGCTAGGAACGTTTTGCTGGTGAACGTGTGTCTAGAGAACGTTTCTGCTGGTGAACGTGTGTCTAGAGAACGTTTCTGCTGGTGAACGTGTGAATAGCGAACGTTTCTGCTGGTGAACGTGTGTCTAGAGAACGTTTCTGCTGGTGAACGTGTGTCTAGAGAACGTTTCTGCTGGTGAACGTGTGACAAGCGAACGTTTCTGCTGGTGAACGTATGTCTAGAGAACGTTTCTGCTGGTGAACGTGTGAATAGCGAACGTTTCTGCTGGTGAACGTGTGTCTAGAGAACGTTTCTGCTGGTGAACGTGTGTCTAGAGAACGTTTTTGCTGGTGAACGTGTGTCTAGAGAACGTTTTTGCTAGTGAACGTATGTCTAGAGAACGTTTCTGCTGTGAACGTGTCTAGAGAACGTTTCTGCTGGTAAACGTGTCTAGAGAATGGTTGTTGCTGATGAACGTGTGTCTAAAGAACGTTTCTGCTGTGAACGTGTCTAGAGAATGTTTCTCCTGGCGGACGTTTGTCTAGAGAACGTATCTGCTTTTGAACGTGTGTCTACAGAACGTTTATGCTGGTGAACGTGTAACTAGCGAACGTTTCTGCTTGTGAACGTGTCTAGAGAACGCTTCGCCTGAGTGTAAAACGTTTGCTGAACTTAAGAACGTTTCTGCTGGTGAACGTGTGTCTAGAGAACGTTTTTGCTGGTGAACGTGTGTCTAGAGAACGTTTCTGCTGGTGAACGTGTGACATGCAAACGTTTCTGCTGGTGAACGTGTGTCTAGAGAACGTTTCTGCTGGTGAACGTGTGACTAGCGAACGTTTCTGCTGGTGAACGTGTGTCTAGAGAACGTTTCTGCTGGTGAACGTGTGTCTAGAGAACGTTTTGCGGTGAACGTGTGTCTAGAAAACGTTTTGCTGGTGAACGTGTGCTAGAGAACGTTTCTGCTGGTGAACGTGTCTAGAGAACGTTCGCTGGTGAACGTGTCTAGAGAACGTTTCTGCTGGGAACGTGTGTTAAGAACGTTTCTGCTGGTGAACGTGTCTAGAGAACGTTTCTGCTGGTGAACGTTGTCTAGAGAACGTTTTGCTGGTGAACGTGTGCTAGAGAACGTTTCTGCTGGTGAACGTGTGTCTAGAGAACGTTTCTGCTTGGTGAACGTGTGTCTAGAGAACGTTTCTGCTGGTGAACGTGTACTAGGAACGTTTTGCTGTGAACGTGTCTAGAGAACGTTTCTGCTGGTGAACGTGTGTCTAGAGAACGTTTCTGCTGGTGAACGTTGTCTAGAGAACGTTTCTGCTGGTTGAACGTTTGTGAACGTAAGAACGTTTCTGCTGGTGAACGTGTCTAGAGAACGTTTCTGCTGGTGAACGTGTCTAGAAACGTTTCTGCTGTGAACGTGTCAGAGAACGTTTCTGCTGGTGAACGTGTCTAGAGAACGTTTCTGCTGGTGAACGTGCTAGGAACGTTTCTCGGTCTGGAGAATTCCTGGTACGTGCTAGAGAACGTTTCTGCTGGGAACGTGTCTAAGAACGTTCTAGTGAAGTGTCTAGAGAACGTTTTTGCTGGAACGTGTCTAGAGACGTTTGTGGTAACGTGTCTAGAGAAGGTTTCTGCTGATGAACGTGTCTAGAGAACGTTTCTGCTTAGTGGAACGTTTCTAGTAGGTGTTGGACTTTCTGCTGGTGAACGTGTTAGGAACGTTCTGCTGTGAACGTGTCTAGAACGTTTTGCTGGTGAACGTGTACTAGAGAACGTTTCTGCTTGTGAACGTGCTAGTAGAACGCTTCTGCTGGAACGTGTCAAGACGTTCTCTGAACGTGTTCTAGGAACGTTCTCTGTAACTGTGTTCTAGAGGATACTTCTTGCTGGTGAACGTGTCTAGAGAACGTTTCTCTGGTGAACGTGTGGTAAACGTTTCTCTGGTGAACGTTGTTAGGAACGTTTCTGCTGGTGACGTGTCTGAGCGAACGTTTCTGCTGTGAACTGTGCTGGACGTTTCTGCTGGGAACTGTGTCTAGAGAACGTTTCTGCTGGTGAACGTGTTACTAGCGAACGTTTCTGCTGGTGAACGTGTGACTAGCAAACGTTTCTGCTAGTGAACGTGTCTAGAGAACGCTTCGGCTGGAGAACGTGTGTCTAGAGAACGTTTTTGCTGGTGAACGTGTGTCTAGAGAACGTTTCTGCTGGTGAACGTGTGACTAGCGAACGTTTCTGCTGGTGAACGTGTGTCTAGAGAACGTTTCTGCTGGTGAACGTGTGTCTAGAGAACGTTTCTGCTGGTGAACGTGTGTCTAGAGAACGTTTCTGCTGGTGAACGTGTGTCTAGAGAACGTTTCTGCTGGTGAACGTGTGCTAGCAGAACGTTTCTGCTGGTGAACGTGTCTAGAGAACGTTTCTGCTGGCGAACGTGTCTAGAGAACGTTTCTGTTTGGTGAACGTGTGTCTAGAGAACGTTTCTGCTGTGAAGTGTGCTAGAACGTTTTGCTGGTGAACGTGCTAGCGAACGTTTCTGCTGGTGAACGTGTCTAGGAACGTTTCTGCTGGAGAACGTGTGTCTAGAGAACGTTTTGCTGGTGAACGTGTGCTAGAACGTTTCTCTGGTGAACGTGTGACTAGCGAACGTTTCTGCTGGTGAACGTGTCTAGAGAACTTCGGCTGGGAACGTTGATTTGAACGTTTCTGCTGTGAAGTGTGTCTAGAGAACGTTTTGCTGGTGAACGTGTGTCAGAGAACGTTTTGTTGTGAACGTGTGCTGAACGTTTTGTGGTGAACGTGTAGCAACGTTTCTGCTGGTGAACTGTGACTAGCGAACTTTCTGCTGGTGAACGTGGCAGAGAAGTTTCTGCTGGTTAACGTGGTTAGAACGTTTCTGCTGGTGAACGTGTGTCTAGAGAACGTTTTGCTGGTGAACGGTGTCTAGAAACGTTTCTGCTGGTGAACGTGTAATACGAACGTTTCTCGGTGAACGTTCTGCGTTTTGCTGGTGAACGTGTGACTAGCGTTCGCTGGTGAACGTGGTCTAAAATTTCTGCTGGTGAACGTGTGTCTAGAGAACGTTTCTGCTGGTGAACGTGTGTCTAGAGAACGTTTTTGCAGGTGAACGTGTGTCTAGAAAACGTTTTTGCTAGTGAACGTGTGTCTAGAGAACGTTTCTGCTGGTGAACGTGTCTAGAGAACGCTTCGGCTGGCGAACGTGTGTCTAGAGAACGTTTCTGCTGGAGAACGTGTGTTTAGAGAACTTTTCTGCTGGTGAACGTGTCTAGAGTACGTTTTTGCTGATGAACGTGTGTCTAAAGAACGTTTTTGCTGGTGAACCTGTGTATAGAGAACGTTTCTGCTAGTGAACGTGTGTATAGAGAACGTTTCTGTTGAACGTGTGTCTAGAGAACTTTTGTGCTGTGAACGTGTCTAGAGAACGTTTTTGCTGTGAACGTGTCTAGAGAACGTTTCTGCTGGCGGATGTGTGTCTAGAGAACTTTTTTTCTGGTGAACGTGTCTAGAGAACGTTTCTGCTGGTGAACGTGTCTAGAGAACGTTTCTGCTGGAGAACGTGTCTAGAGAACGTTTCTGCTGGTGAACGTGTCTAGAGAACGTTTCTGCTGGTGAACGTGTCTAGAGAACGTTTCTGCTGGAGAACGTGTCTAGAGAACGTTTCTGCTGGTGAATGTGTCTAGAGAACGTTTTTGCTGGTTTAGGTTGGGTCAGTGGCATAAGCCAGTAGGTGACTTGGACCTGCCTTGCATGGGCCAGTAGGTAACTTGGACCTGCCTAGCAATGGCCAGTAGGTGACTTGGACCTGCCTTGCATGGGCCAGTAGGTAACTTGGACTTGCCTAGCAATGGCCAGTAGGTGACTTGGACCTGCCTTGCATGGGCCAGTAGGCCTGCCGCAGTGCTCCTTCCTTCTCGTGTTCCTTGAAGGTATACCTTCCTTCTGGTGTTCCTTGAAGGTATACCTTCCTTCTGGTGTTCCTTGAAGGTATACCTTCCTTCTGGTGTTCCTTGAAGGTATACCTTCCTTCTGGTGTTCCTTGAAGGTATACCTTCCTTCTGGTGTTCCTTGAAGGTATACCTTCCTTCTGGTGTTCCTTGAAGGTATACCTTCCTTCTGGTGTTCCTTGAAGGTATACCTTCCTTCTCGTGTTCCTTGAAGGTATACCTTCCTTCTGGTGTTCTTGAAGGTATACCTTCCTTCTGGTGTTCCTTGAAGGTATACCTTCCTTCTGGTGTTCCTTGAAGGTATACCTTCCTTCTGGTGTTCCTTGAAGGTATACCTTCCTTCTGGTGTTCCTTGAAGGTATACCTTCCTTCTGGTGTTCCTTGAAGGTATACCTTCCTTCTGGTGTTCCTTGAAGGTATACCTTCCTTCTGGTGTTCCTTGAAGGTATACCTTCCTTCTCGTGTTCCTTGAAGGTATACCTTCCTTCTGGTGTTCCTTGAAGGTATACCTTCCTTCTGGTGTTCCTTGAAGGTATACCTTCCTTCTCGTGTTCCTTGAAGGTATACCTTCCTTCTGGTGTTCCTTGAAGGTATACCTTCCTTCTGGTGTTCCTTGAAGGTATACCTTCCTTCTGGTGTTCCTTGAAGGTATACCTTCCTTCTGGTGTTCCTTGAAGGTATACCTTCCTTCTGGTGTTCCTTGAAGGTATACCTTCCTTCTGGTGTTCCTTGAAGGTATACCTTCCTTCTGGTGTTCCTTGAAGGTATACCTTCCTTCTGGTGTTCCTTGAAGGTATACCTTCCTTCTCGTGTTCCTTGAAGGTATACCTTCCTTCTGGTGTTCCTTGAAGGTATACCTTCGTGGATGCTTGATATCTTTCTCATAATACTCTTCTACTTTCTGTCTATTTGTTTACCCACTCTCAAGATGCTACCCACAACAGACAACTAAAACCCAGGTACCTATTTACTGCTGGGTAAACATGAACAACATCTGTTAGAAGAATTGGCTGTACGTCTCTTCCTGCCCAAAATGCCACCTACCCAGTACCCTGGTTCTTTTTATATAAACCCAATACCCTACCACTACCTGGGGCAAATTAAAACACATGGCATTATAAATTAGGGTTAATTATCCAAGGAAATTAGCCCCCGACCTTCTGTTAGGAAGTCTGACATTGAACCTCATTAAGCGGTAACTATTCTGCAGTATTTTCTTTTGTGCTTAACCTGAAACAGTCAGACTTTTCCTGTTGGCAAACTGCATCAGGCACTCATTAACTGCCTCCGGCACTCACTAACTACATCTAGCACTCACTAACTGCATCAGGCACTCACTAACTACATCTAACACTCACTAACTACTTTTAGCACTCACTAACTGCATCAGGCACTCACTAACTACATCTAACACTCACTAACTACATCTAACACTCACTAACTACATCTAGCACTCACTAACTGCATCAGGCACTCACTAACTACATCTAACACTCACTAACTACATCTAACACTCACTAACTACATCTAGCACTCACTAACTGCATCAGGCACTCACTAACTACATCTAACACTCACTAACTACTTTTAGCACTCACTAACTGCATCAGGCACTCACTAACTACTTTTAGCACTCACTAACTGCATCAGGCACTCACTAACTACATCTAACACTCACTAACTACATCTAGCACTCACTAACTGCACCAGGCACTTACTAACTACATTTAGCACTCACTAACTACATCTAACACTCACTAACTACATCTAACACTCTCTAACTACATCTAACACTCACTAACTACATCTAACACCCACTAACTACATCTAACACTCACTAATTACATCTAACACTCACTAACTACATCTAACACTTACTAACTACATCTAACACCCACTAACTACATCTAACACTCATTAACTACATCTAACACTCACTAACTACATCTAACACTTACTAACTACATCTAACACTCACTAACTGCATCTAAAACTAACTGCATCTAACACTCACTAACTACATCTAGCACTAACTAACTACATCTAACACTCACTAACTACATCTAGCACTCACTAACTACATCTACCACTCACTAACTACATCTAACACTCACTAACTACGTCTAGTACTCACTAACTACATCTAGTACTCACTAACTACATCTAACACTCACTAACTACATCTAACACTCTCTAACTACATCTAACATTCTCTAACTACATCTAACACTAACTACATCTAACATTCACTAACTACATCTAACACTCACTAACTATATCTAGCACTCACTAACTACATCTAACACTCACTGACTACATCTAACACTCACTAACTACATCTAACACTCACTAACTACATCTAACACTCACTAACTACATCTAGTACTCACTAACTACATCTAACACTCACTAACTACATCTAACACTCATTAATTACATCTAACACTCTCTAACTACATCTAACACTCACTAACTACATCTAGCACTCACTAACTACATCTAACACTCACTAACTACATCTAGTACTCACTAACTACATCTAGTACTCAATAACTACATCTAACACTCTCTAACTACATCTAGTACTCACTAACTACATCTAGTACTCAATAACTACATCTAACACTCACTAACTACATCTAGTACTCACTAACTACATCTAGTACTCACTAACTACATCTAACACTCACTAACTACATCTAACACTCTCTAACTACATCTAACACTCTCTAACTACATCTAACACTAACTACATCTAACACTCACTAACTACATCTAACACTCACTAACTACATCTAACACTAACTACTAATCTAACACTAACTACTCACACTCACTAACTCTCTAACACTCACTACTACATCTAACACTCATAACTCATCTACACTCACTCTACTACACTCACTAACGACTCACTACAACTGCCTCACGACTCACTCAACACTCACTACTACACGCTCACCACTACTAACTCCTCACGCATACTAACTGCCTCACGCACTCTACTAACTGCCTCACGCACTACACTGCCTCACGCCTTACATCTCACACTCACTAACAGCCTCACGCACTCACTAACTGCCTCACGACTCACTAACGCCTCACGACTTACTAACGCCTCACGCTCTTACTAACTGCCTCACGCACTCACTAACTGCCTCACGCACTTACTAACGCCTCACGCACTCACTAACAGTCTCACGCACTCACTAACGCTCACCACTCACTAACTGCCTCACGCACTTACTAACTGCCTCACGTACACTCACTAACTGCCTCACGCACTACTAACTGCCTCACGCACTACTAACGCCTCACGCACTCACTAACGTCTCACGCACTCACTAACTGCTCACGCACTCACTAACTGCCTCACGCACTCACTAACTGCCTCACGCACTCACTAACTCCTCACGCACTCACTCAACTGCCTCACCACTCTCACTAACTCCTCACGCACTACTATCCTCACGCACTCACTAACTGCCTCACGCACTCACTCAACGCCTCACGCACTCACTAACTGCCTCACGCACTACTCTAACTCTCTCACGCACTTCACTAACTGCCTCACGCACTCACTAACTGCCTCACGCACTCACTAACTGCCTCACGCACTCACTAACTGCCTCACGCACTTACTAACTGCCTCACGCACTCACTAACTGCCTCACGCACTCACTAACTGCCTCACGCACTCACTAACTGCCTCACGCACTCACTAACTGCCTCACGCACTCACTAACAGCCTCACGCACTTACTAACTGCCTCACGCACTCTACTAACTGCCTCCACGCCTCACTACACTGCCTCACGCACTCACTAACTGCCTCACGCACTTACTAACTGCCTCACGCACTCACTAACTGCCTCACGCACTCACTAACTGCCTCACGCACTCACTAACTGCCTCACGCACTTACTAACTGCCTCACGCACTCACTAACTGCCTCCGCACACTCACTAACGCCTCACGCACTCACTAACTGCCTCACGCACTCACTAACTGCCTCACGCACTCACTAACAGCCTCACGCACTCACTAACTGCCTCACGCACTTACTAACTGCCTCACGCACTCACTAACTGCCTCACGCACTCACTAACTGCCTCACGCACTCACTAACAGCCTCACGCACTCACACTAATTATATCGCTAATTATTTTTTTTCAATTCCCTCTTTAATATATTTAAGCCTTGAGATAATACGTCCGTTATTACACTGCCATACAAATCCTCTAGATCTTGTCCCATGTAGTGGTGACCTTGTAACTGTCCAAGTGTGTCATACTCAAGCTCTTGTCCCATGTAGTGGTGACCTTAACTGTCAGTTCAACTCAAGCCTCCGACTCTTATGCCAGCAATACATTGTACGTAACTGTCAAGTGTTCATACTCAAGCTCTTGTCCATGTAGGTGACCTTGAACTGTCCAATGTGTCTACTCAAGCTCTTGTCCCATGTAGTGGTGACCTTGTAACTGTCAAGTGTGTCATACTCAAGCTACTTGTCCATGTAGTGGTGACCTTGTAACTGTCCAAGTGTGTCATCTCAAGCACTTGTCACATGTAGTGGTGACCTTGTAACTGTCAAGTGTGTCATAACTGCCACGTAGTCTGATCCAAGTTGTCAACTCACTCTGCCACTGGCCTTGTACTGTCAAGTGTGTCATACTCAAGCACTTGCACATGTAGTGGTATATTTGAACCTTTATAATGTCAGATAGCACTTGTCATTATGTGTTAACTGTCAAGTGTCTACAAGCACTTGTCACATGTAGGTGACTAATGTCAGGTGCTACTCAAGCTTGTCACATGTAGGTACCGTAATGTCAAGTGTGTCATACTCAAGCACTTGTCACATGTAGTGGTGCCCTTGTAATGTCCAAGTGTGTCATACCAAGCACTTGTCACATGTAGTGGTGACCTTGTAACTGTCCAAGTGTGTCATACTCAAGCACTTGTCACATGTAGTGGTGACCTTGTAACTGTCCAAGTGTGTCATACTCAAGCACTTGCCACATGTAGTGGTGACCTTGTAACTGTCCAAGTGTGTCATACTCAAGCACTTGCCAATGTAGTGGTGACCTTGTAACTGTCCAAGTGTGTCATACTCAAGCACTTGCCATGTAGTGGTGACCTTGTAACTGTCCAAGTGTGTCATACCAAGCACTTGCCACATGTAGTGGTGACCTTGTAACTGTCCAAGTGTGTCATCAGTAACTGTCCAATGTGTCATACCAAGCACTTGTCACATGTAGTGGTGACCTTGTAACTGTCAAGTGTGTCATACAAAGCCTTGTCACATGAGTGGTGACCTTGTAACTGTCCAGTGTGTCATACAAACTTGTCACATGTAGTGGTGACCTTGTAACTGTCCAAGTGTGTCATACTCAAGCACTTGCCACATGTAGTGGTGACCTTGTAACTGTCCAAGTGTGTCATACACAAGCTCTTGTCACATGTAGTGGTGACCTTGTAACTGTCCAAGTGTGTCATACACAAGCTCTTGCCACATGTAGTGGTGACCTTGTAACTGTCCAAGTGTGTCATACACAAGCACTTGCCACATGTAGTGGTGACCTTGTAACTGTCCAAGTGTGTCATACACAATCACTTGTCACATGTAGTGGTGACATTGTAACTGTCCAAGTGTGTCATACACAATCACTTGCCACATGTAGTGGTGACATTTTAACAGTCCAAGTGTGTCATACTCAAGCTCTTGTCTTATGTAGTAGTGACCTTGTAACTGTCCAAGTGTGTCATACACAAGCACTTGCCACATGTAGTGGTGACCTTGTAACTGTCCAAGTGTGTCATACACAAGCACTTGTCACATGTTGTGGTGACCTTGTAACTGTCCAAATGTGTCATACTCAAGCTCTTGTCACATGTAGTGGTGACCTTGTAACTGTCCAATTGTGTCATACTCAAGCACTTGCCACATGTAGTGGTGACCTTGTAACTTCCAAGTGTGTCATACACAAGCACTTGTCACATGTAGTGGTGACCTTGTAACTGTCCAAGTGTGTCATACACAAGCACTTGCCACATGTAGTGGTGACCTTGTAACTGTCCAAGTGTGTCATACACAAGCACTTGTCACATGTAGTGGTGACCTTGTAACTGTCCAAGTGTGTCATACTCAAGCTCTTGTCACATGTAGTGGACCTTGTTACTGTCAATGTGTCATACTCAGCTTGCCACATGTAGTGGTGACCTTGTAACTGTCAAGTGTGTCATCACAAGCACTTGTCACATGTAGTGGTGACCTTGTAACTGTCCAAGTGTGTCATACACAAGCACTTGCCATGTAGTGGTGACCTTGTAACTGTCCAAGTGTGTCATACACAAGCACTTGTCACATGTAGTGGTGACCTTGTAACTGTCCAAGTGTGTCATACTCAAGCTCTTGTCACATGTAGTGGTGACCTTGTAACTGTCCAATTGTGTCATACTCAAGCACTTGCCACATGTAGTGGTGACCTTGTAACTGTCCAAGTGTGTCATACACAAGCACTTGCCACATGTAGTGGTGACCTTGTAAATGTCCAAGTGTGTCATACACAAGCTCTTGTCACATGTAGTGGTGACCTTGTAACTGTCCATGTGTGTCATATTCAAACTCTCGTCACATGTAGTGGTGACCTTGTAACTGTCCAAGTGTGTCATACACAAGCACTTGTCACATGTAGTGGTGACATTGTAACTGTCCAAGTGTGTCATACAGAATCACTTGTCACATGTAGTGGTGACATTGTAACTGTCCAAGTGTGTCATACACAATCACTTGCCACATGTAGTGGTGACCTTGTAACTGTCCATGTGTGTCATACACAAGCTCTTGTCTTATGTAGTGGTGACATTGTAACTGTCCAAGTGTGTCATACACAAGCATTTGTCACATGTAGTGGTGACCTTGTAACTGTCCAAGTGTGTCATACTCAAACACTTGCCACATGTAGTGGTGACCTTGTAACTGTCAAAGTGTGTCATACACAAGCACTTGTCACATGTAGTGGTGACCTTGTAACTGTCCAAGTGTGTCATACACAAGCTCTTGTCACATGTAGTGGTGACCTTGTAACTGTCCAAGTGTGTCATACTCAAGCACTTGTCACATGTAGTGGTGACCTTGTAACTGTCAAAGTGTGTCATACACAAGCTCTTGTCACATGTAGTGGTGACCTTGTAACTGTCCAAGTGTGTCATACTCAAGCACTTGTCACATGTAGTGGTGACCTTGTAACTGTCCAAGTGTGTCATACACAAGCACTTGTCACATGTAGTGGTGACCTTGTAACTGTCCAAGTGTGTCATACTCAAGCACTTGTCACATGTAGTGGTGACCTTGTAACTGTCCAAGTGTGTCATACTCAAGCACTTGTCACATGTAGTGGTGACCTTGTAACTGTCCAAGTGTGTCATACTCAAGCACTTGTCACATGTAGTGGTGACCTTGAAACTGTCCAAGTGTGTCATACACAAGCACTTGTCACATGTAGTGGTGACCTTGTAACTGTCAAAGTGTGTCATCTAAGCACTTGTCACATGTAGTGGTGACCTTGTAACTGTCCAAGTGTGTCATACTCAAGCACTTGTCACATGTAGTGGTGACCTTGTAACATTCCAAGTGTGTCATACTCAAGCACTTGTCACATGTAGTGGTGACCTTGTAACTGTCCAAGTGTGTCATACACAAGCTCTTGTCACATGTAGTGGTGACCTTGTAACTGTCCAAGTGTGTCATACTCAAGCTCTTGTCACATGTAGTGGTGACATTGTAACTGTCCAAGTGTGTCATACTCAAGCTCTTGTCACATGTAGTGGTGACCTTGTAACTGTCCAAGTGTGTCATACACAAGCACTTGTCACATGTAGTGGTGACCTTGTAACTGTCCAAGTGTGTCATACACAAGCACTTGCCAAATGTAGTGGTGACCTTGTAACTGTCCAAGTGTGTCATACTCAAGCTCTTGTCACATGTAGTGGTGACATTGTAACTGTCCAAGTGTGTCATACACAAGCACTTGCCACATGTAGTGGTGACCTTGTAACTGTCCAAGTGTGTCATACACAAGCACTTGTCACATGTAGTGGTGACCTTGTAACTGTCCAAGTGTGTCATACTCAAGCTCTTGTCACATGTAGTGGTGACCTTGTAACTGTCCATGTGTGTCATATTCAAACTCTCGTCACATGTAGTGGTGACCTTGTAACTGTCCAAGTGTGTCATACTCAAGCACTTGCCACATGTAGTGGTGACCTTGTAACTGTCCAAGTGTGTCATACACAAGCACTTGTCACATGTAGTGGTGACCTTGTAACTGTCCAAGTGTGTCATACTCAAGCTCTTGTCACATGTAGTGGTGACCTTGTAACTGTCCAATTGTGTCATACTCAAGCACTTGCCACATGTAGTGGTGACCTTGTAACTGTCCAAGTGTGTCATACACAAGCACTTGCCACATGTAGTGGTGACCTTGTAACTGTCCAAGTGTGTCATACACAAGCACTTGCCACATGTAGTGGTGACCTTGTAACTGTCCAAGTGTGTCATACACAAGCACTTGTCACATGTAGTGGTGACCTTGTAACTGTCCATGTGTGTCATATTCAAGACTCTCCACATGTAGTGGTGACCTTGTAACTGTCCAAGTGTGTCATACACAAGCACTTGTCACATGTAGTGGTGACCTTGTAACTGTCCAAGTGTGTCATACTCAAGCTACTTGTCACATGTAGTGGTGACCTTGTAACTGTCCAATGTGTCATACCAAGCACTTGCCACATGTAGTGGTGACCTTGTAACTGTCCAAGTGTGTCATACACAAGCACTTGTCACATGTAGTGGTGACCTTGTAACTGTCCAAGTGTGTCATACTCAAGCACTTGTCACATGTAGTGGTGACACTTGTGTAACTGTCCAAAGTGTGTCATACATCAAGCCTTGTCACATGTAGTGGTGACCTTGTAACTGTCCAAGTGTGTCATACACAAGCACTTGTCACATGTAGTGGTGACCTTGTAACTGTCCAAGTGTGTCATACTCAAGCACTTGCCACATGTAGTGGTGACCTTGTAACTGTCCAAGTGTGTCATACACAAGCACTTGTCACATGTAGTGGTGACCTTGTAACTGTCCAAGTGTGTCATACACAAGCTCTTGTCACATGTAGTGGTGACCTTGTAACTGTCCAAGTGTGTCATACTCAAGCACTTGTCACATGTAGTGGTGACCTTGTAACTGTCAAAGTGTGTCATACACAAGCTCTTGTCACATGTAGTGGTGACCTTGTAACTGTCCAAGTGTGTCATACCAACACTTGTCACATGTAGTGGTGACCTTGTAACTGTCCAATGTGTCATACACAAGCACTTGTCACATGTAGTGGTGACCTTGTAACTGTCCAAGTGTGTCATACACAAGCACTTGTCACATGTAGTGGTGACCTTGTAACTGTCCAAGTGTGTCATACACAAGCACTTGTCACATGTAGTGGTGACCTTGTAACTGTCCAAGTGTGTCATACTCAAGCACTTGTCACATGTAGTGGTGACCTTGTAACTGTCCAAGTGTGTCATACTCAAGCACTTGTCACATGTAGTGGTGACCTTGTAACTGTCCAAGTGTGTCATACACAAGCACTTGTCACATGTAGTGGTGACCTTGTAACTGTCCAAGTGTGTCATACTCAAGCACTTGTCACATGTAGTGGTGACCTTGTAACTGTCCAAGTGTGTCATACCAAGCCTTGTCACATGTAGTGGTGACCTTGTAACTGTCCAAGTGTGTCATACCAAGCACTTGTCACATGTAGTGGTGACCTTGTAACTGTCCAAGTGTGTCATACTCAAGCACTTGTCACATGTAGTGGTGACCTTGTAACTGTCAAGTTCATACCAGCACTTGTCACATGTAGTGGTGACCTTGTACTGTTTTTCATCCAGCACTTGTCAATGTGTGGTGACCTTTAATGTCAATGTGTCATACCAAGCACTTGTCACATGTGTGGTGACCTTGTAACTGTCCAAGTGTGTCATACCAAGCACTTGTCACATGTAGTGGTGACCTTGTAACTGTCCAAGTGTGTCATACCAAGCACTTGCCATGTAGTGGTGACCTTGTAACTGTCCAAGTGTGTCATACCAAGCACTTGTCAATGTAGTGTGACCTTGTAACTGTCCAAGTGTGTCATACCAAGCACTTGTCACATGTAGTGGTGACCTTGTAACTGTCAAGTGTGTCATACTCAAGCACTTGCACATGTGTGGTGACCTTGTAACTGTCAAGTGTGTCACCAAGCACTGCAATGTAGTGGTGACTTGTAACTGTCCAGTGTGTCATCTAGTGTCATGTGTGTGCTTATATGTGTGTATTGTTCCAGTTACTGTGTGCTGTTATGTGTGTATTGTTCCAGTCACTTGTATGTAGTGGTGTTATTTGTATTGTTCCCAGTCACATGTGTGGTGTTATGTGCGTATTTCCAGTCACTGTGTGGTGATTAATGTATTGTTCCAGTCACTGTGCTGTTATATGTGTATTGTTCCAGTCACTGTGTGCGTGTTATATGGTATTGTTCCAGTCACTGTGTCGTGTATATGTGTATTGTTCCAGTCACTATGTGCGTGTTAATGTCGTATGTTTCCAGTCACTGTGTGGTGTTATGTGTATTGTTCCAGTCACTGTGTGCTGTATAGTGTGTATTGTTCAGTCACTGTGCTGTTAATGTGTGTATTGTTCCGTAACTGTGGCGTGTTATGTGCGTATTGTTCCAGTCACTGTTGCGTGTTATTGTGTATTGTTCCAGTCACTGTGTAGTGTTATGTGCGTATTGTTCCAGTCACTGTGTGCGTGTTATATGTGTATTTCCAGTCACTGTGTGGTGTTATGTGTGTATTGTTCCAGTCACTGTGTGCGTGTTATGGTGTATTGTTCCAGTCACAGCTTGTCATGTATGTGCTATTGTTCAGTCATAGTGTCGTGTTATATGGTATTGTTCCAGTCACTGTGTGCTGTTATGTCGTATTGTCTCCAGTCACTGTGTGCGTGTTATGGTGTATTGTTCTAGTCACTTGGGGTGTTATGTGTATTGTTCCAGTCACATGTGTGGTGTTATGATGTATTGTTCCAGTCACATGCGTGTTATAGTGATTGTCTCAGTCACGTGGTGTTATGTGCGTATTGTTCCAGTCACTGTCGAAGTGTATGTTCAAGTACTGTGTGCGTGTTATATGTATTGTTCCAGTCACTGTGTGCGTGTTATATGTGTATTGTTCCAGTCACTGTGTGCTGTTATTGGTATTGTTCCAGTCACTTGTGCGTGTTATATGTGTATTGTTCCAGTCACTGTGTGCGTGTTATATGGTATTGTTCCAGTCACTGTGTGCGTGTTATATGTGTATTGTTCCAGTCACTGTGTGCGTGTATATGTGTATTGTTCCAGTCACTGTGTGCGTGTTATTGGTATTGTTCCAGTCACTGTGTGCGTGTTATGTGTGTATTGTTCCAGTCACTGTGTGCTTGTTATGTGTGTATTGTTCCAGTCATTGTGTGCGTGTTATGTGGTATTGTTCCAGTCACTGTGTGCGTGTTATATGTGTATTGTTCCAGTCACTGGTGCGTGTTATGTGGTATTGTTGTGATTGGATTGTTCAGACTGTGCGGTGGTATTGTCATACGTGGCGTGTTATTGTATTGTCCAGTCATGTGTTATGTATTGTCAGTTTATGTGTATTGTCATACGTGTTATGTATTGTGTCGTGTTATGTGTATTGTCCAGTACTGTGTGTTATATGTGTATTGTTCAGTCACTGTTGTGTTATATGTATTGTCCATACTGTGTGTTATGTGTATTGTTCCAGTCACTGTGTGTGTTATTGTGTATTGTTCCAGTACTGTGCGTTATGATTGTTCCAGTACTGTTGTGTTATTGGTATTGTTCAGTCACTTGTGCGTGTATTGTGTATTTTCCAGTCACTGTCTGTTATTGTGATTGTTCCAGTCACTGTCGTTTATGTGATTGTTCAGTCACTGTGTGTGTTATTGGTATTGTCCATACTGTGTGTTATTGGATTGTTCCAGTCACTGTGCGTGTTATTGTATTGTCCATCACTGTGGCGTGTTATGTGATTGTTCATCACTGGTGCGTGTATATGTGTATTGTTCCAGTCATTGTGCGTGTTATTGTTATTTCCAGTCACTGTGTGTGTTATATGTGTATTGTTCCAGTCACTGTGTGCGTGTTATATGTGTATTGTTCCAGTCACTGTGTGCGTGTTATTGTATTGTTCCAGTCACTGTGTGCGTGTTATATGTGTATTGTTCCAGTCACTGTGTGCGTGTTATGTGTATTGTTCCAGTCACTGTGTGCGTGTTATATGTGTATTGTTCCAGTCACTGTGTGCGTGTTATATGTGTATTGTTCCAGTCACTGTGTGCGTGTTATGTGTGTATTGTTCCAGTCACTGTGTGAGTGTTATATGTGTATTGTTCCAGTCACTGTGTGCGTGTTATGTGCGTATTGTTCCAGTCACTGTGTGCGTGTTATATGTGTATTGTTCCAGTCACTGTGTGCGTGTTATATGTGTATTGTTCCAGTCACTGTGTGCGTGTTATATGTGTATTGTTCCAGTCACTGTTTCTGTGTTATATGTGTATTGTTCCAGTCACTGTGTGCGTGTTATATGTGTATTGTTCCAGTCACTGTGTGCGTGGTATGTGCGTATTGTTCCAGTCACTGTGTGCGTGTTATATGTATTGTTCCAGTCACTGTGTGCGTGTTATATGTGTATTGTTCCAGTCACTGTGTGCGTGTTATGTGCGTATTGTTCCAGTCACTGTGTGCGTGTTATATGTGTATTGTTCCAGTCACTGTGTGCGTGTTATGTGTGTATTGTTCTAGTCACTGTGTGCGTGTTATATGTTTATTGTTCCATTCACTGTGTGCGTGTTATATGTGTATTGTTCCAGTCACTGTGTGCGTGTTATATGTGTATTGTTCCATTCACTGTGTGCGTGATATATGTGTATTGTTCCAGTCACTGTGTGAGTGTTATATGTGTATTGTTCCAGTCACTGTGTGCGTGTTATATGTGTATTGTTCCAGTCACTGTGTGAGTGTTATATGTGTATTGTTCCAGTCACTGTGTGCGTGTTATGTGCGTATTGTTCCAGTCACTGTGTGCGTGTTATATGTGTATTGTTCCAGTCACTGTGTGCGTGTTATATGTGTATTGTTCCAGTCACTGTGTGCGTGTTATATGTGTATTGTTCCAGTCACTGTGTGCGTGTTATATGTGTATTGTTCCAGTCACTGTGTGCGTGTTATGTGCGTATTGTTCCAGTCACTGTGTGCGTGTTATATGTGTATTGTTCCAGTCACTGTGTGCGTGTTATATGTGTATTGTTCCAGTCACTATGTGCGTGTTATATGTGTATTGTTCCAGTCACTGTGTGCGTGGTATATGTATTGTTCCAGTCACTGTGTGCGTGTTATATGTATTGTTCCAGTCACTATGTGCGTGTTATGTGTATTGTTCCAGTCACTGTGTGCGTGTTATATGTATTGTTCCAGTCAAAGTGTGCGTGTTATGTGTATTGTTTCAGTCACTGTGTGCGTGTTATATGTATTGTTCCAGTCACTGTGTGCGTGTTAAATGTATTGTTCCAGTCACTATGTGCGTGTTATATGTATTGTTCCAGTCACTGTGTGCGTGTTATATGTGTATTGTTCCAGTCACTATGTGCGTGTTATATGTATTGGTCCAGTCACTGTGTCGTGTTATATGTATTGTTCCAGTCACTATGTGCGTGTTATATGTATTGTTCCAGTACTATATTTCCTTTGTGTTCTTTATGGAGATACTGTTGTCGGAGTATTTAGGGACAGACAGTATATAAGTCTCCATATTCGAAATTAGACTCATGTGCAACATCTGGGTGGGTCTATTGTAGACGTTTCGCCCTCCAGTGGCTTTATCAGTGCAAATTCAAGGACATAATTTGAAGACAGTAGAATTGTATACAGTATATAAGACACTTCTACGGCCCTGTGCTGTACTTTCTACAAGATTGATGGACTGAACACATCGACTCCAGGCCGAGGGACTGATTACCTCAAACTCCTCCTCTCACACCTTTCTACTTTGTATTGGACTGATGAAGCCACTGTGTGGCGAAACGTTTCCTTAATAAAGATTCCCATATGTTGCATAAGTGTCTAAATCTTCAACTCGTCGGTTTTCAAAACCATTTAGCACAAGTGTACACCACGGTGACAGATGACAAAGTAGAGGCGAGAGAGTGCACGGTACTCAACCAGCATGTAGGCAAGTCTGCCAGTGCTTACCACAAGTGAACCACGTTGCTTCAGCTTTGGTGGGCTAGCCTGTGATTGGTCAATGAACCAAGGTACTGATTTAACGACGGGGAGCCTATTAATCGTTAAACCCTTAGCACCGGGTTCACTGGTTGGGAGGCAGCCTTTATGGGAGTGTGACATGGGCCGAATAAATTGTAACATACTCTTGCATGCCACAACTGGGCTAATGGAACCCGGGGAACACATTACTCATATAACGCAGCGACCAACACAGAACGGATGGGGTTCGAACCATAGTACGTGAGTTTTAAATAATATAATAATAATAATATCTTTATTTCTACAAGTACATATACAAGGTATACAGACCATAGCTGACATCAATGACATACTACTATATAGAAAGCCCCTTGTTATGCTTAGCATTTCCCGCAAATTAGGTCAGTTTTGTCCCAGGATGCGACCCACAACAGTCCACTAACACCCAGGTACCCATTTACTGCTGGGTAAACAGGGACAACAGATGTTAGGAGAATTGTCTGTACGTCACTCCCTGCCCAGAATACCACACACAGGTACCTATTTACCGCTGGGAAATTAGCTCAATCAAATTCACATAGACATTATCATCTATAAATCTGATTCGTATCTAAACGAAGCAAAAATATATTAATGGATATGGCTTGAGAGATTTTAAATACAATAATCTGATATTTGTAAAAATAGATCGTCTGTATTGGAAATAAATTGGATGGATTTGTTGTGCTGCTGGGATGGAGCTGTGATTTGTGTTCATTGTTTTGTTGATTGATGAACATTGTGAAATTAAGCCAGTCATTATTGGACAGTGGTTGAGGGGTAATTGTCAGAAAGATTTGTGGATGGTTGCGAGAAGAGAATATGTTGAGTGTTGGTATTTATAAGTTAGAGTGATTATCACCTTTTGTTACTACCACTGTTGTTACTACCACCATCACCACTGTTGTTACTACCACTGTTGTTACTACCACCATCACCACTGTTGTTACTACCACCATCACCACTGTTGTTACTACCACCATCACCACTGTTGTTACTACCACCATCACCACTTGTTACTACCACCATCACCACTGTTGTTACTACCACCATCACCACTGTTGTTACTACCACCATCACCACTGTTGTTACTACCACCATCACCACTGTTGTTACTACCACCATCACCACTGTTGTTACTACCACCATCATTACTGTTGTTACTACCACCATCACCACTGTTGTTACTACCACCATCATTACTGTTGTTACTACCACCATCACCACTGTTGTTACTACCACCATCACTACTGTTGTTACTACCACCATCACCACTGTTGTTACTACCACTATCACCACTGTTGTTACTACCACCATCACCACTGTTGTTACTACCACCATCACCACTGTTGTTACTACCACCATCACCACTGTTGTTACTACCACCATCACTACTGTTGTTACTAACACCATCACCACTGTTGTTACTACCACTGTTGTGACTACCACTGTGTGTTACTACCACCATCACCACTGTTGTTACTAACACCATCACCACTGTTGTTACTAACACCATCACCACTGTTGTTACTACCACTGTTGTGACTACCACTGTTGTTACTACCACCATCACCACTGTTGTTACTACCACTGTTGTTACTACCACCATCACCACTGTTGTTAGTACCACTGTTGTTACTACCACTGTTGTTACTACCACCATCACCACTGTTGTTACTACCACCATCACCACTGTTGTTACTACCACCATCACCACTGTTGTTACTACCACCATCACTACTGTTGTTACTACCACCATCACCACTGTGTAACTACCACCATCACTACTGTTGTTACTACCACCACCACTACTGCTTTTTACTACCACCATCACCACTGTTGTTACTACCACCATCACTACTGTTGTTACTACCACCATCACCACTGTTGTTACTACCACCATCACCACTGTTGTTACTACCACCATCACCACTGTTGTTACTACCACCATCACCACTGTTGTTACTGCCACCATCACCACTATTGTTACTACCACCATCACCACTGTTGTTACTACCACCATCACCACTGTTGTTACTACCCCCATCACCACTGTTGTTACTACCACCATCACCACTGTTGTTACTACCACCATCACCACTGTTGTTACTACCACCATCACCACTGTTGTTACTACCACCATCACTACTGTTGTTACTACCACCATCACCACTGTTGTTACTACCACCATCACTACTGTTGTTACTACCACCATCACCACTGTTGTAACTACCACCATCACCACTGTTGTTACTACCACCATCACTACTGTTGTTACTACCACCATCACCACTGTTGTTACTACCACCATTGTTACGGCCCCCTATCTAACAATGGTTGTTAGGTAATTACCTCACCGGCCGGCAGTCAAGGGGTTACGTCATCAGACCTGATGTTTGATTGCCGAGCCGGCTTGACTGACAGTGTCATCGAGACTCTCCCCTAGTCAACACTGGAGAGTCCACCAGCTTACTGATACACTACTGGAGTTCGCCAGGCAGACCTGCTTGAGAGTTGTAGACTTTCGCAGTGTGGTGCTGGTGACAGGTCTACAGTGCTAACGAGACTCTCCCCTATACAACACTGGAGAGTTCACTAGCTCCCTGATACACCTGGGAGTGTACGAGACTCTCCCCTATACAACACTGGAGAGTTCACTAGCTCCCTGATACACCTGGGAGTGTTCAACAGACAGACCTGGAGATTGACTCTTCGTGCTGGTGACGGTCTTAGACTATCTACTGGCTTATTCACCGTACCGACTGTGTTCCTGAGACTATGTACCTGAAAATGGACTGTTGTACCTGAACTTATGTACCTGAAATTGTGTGACCCTGGTAACAGGTGGTGTCTTGTGTGACCCTGGTAACAGGTGGTGTCTTGTGTGACCCTGGTAACAGGTGGTGTCTTGTGTGACCCTGGTAACAGGTGGTGTCTTGTGTGACCCTGGTAACAGGTGGTGTCTTGTGTGACCCTTGGTTGTCTGTGACTGGTACAGGTGTGTCTTGTGGACACTGGTAACAGGTGGTGTCTTGTGTGACACTGGTAACAGGTGGTGTCTTGTGTGACACTGGTAACAGGTGGTGTCTTGTGTGACACTGGTAACAGGTGGTGTCTTGTGTGACACTGGTAACAGGTGGTGTCTTGTGTGACACTGGTAACAGGTGGTGTCTTGTGTGACACTGGTAACAGGTGGTGTCTTGTGTGACACTATGTGGTGTCAGGTATTTAGTGGTTTAGTCAGAGTTTGTGACGATGGCACGACACAGGTTGAGTCGTGTATTTGAGATGTGTCATAACGCGGTGAAAAGGCTTAATTAGAGATGAGTTCATGTTACAGGGGGCGTGTCGTGAGACACAGAGATGGTGTCGTGTGACACAGGGAAGGTGTCTTATGGGCACAGAGAGAAGGGTGTCGTGTGACACAGAAGAGAAGGCGTGTCGGGTGACACCGGGGGCGTGTCATGTGACACAGAGAACGGGTGTCAGGGGACCCCGTGAGAAGGCGTGCCATAAGACAAAGAAGTATCATGACAAGGTGTGGTAGTGTCCTGCGTGACACTAGAAGATGGCAGCGACTTGACACTACACCGAATACTTGATTTTGCTTGTGACTTTTATCTTGTACAGTCACTGTGTGCGTGTTAAATGTATTGTTCCAGTCACTATGTGCGTGTTATATGTATTGTTCCAGTCACTGTGTGCGTGTTATATGTGTATTGTTCCAGTCACTATGTGCGTGTTATATGTATTGGTCCAGTCACTGTGTGCGTGTTATATGTATTGTTCCAGTCACTATGTGCGTGTTATATGTATTGTTCCAGTACTATATTTCCTTTGTGTTCTTTATGGAGATACTGTTGTCGGAGTATTTAGGTACAGACAGTATATAAGTCTCCATATTCGAAATTAGACTCATGTGCAACATCTGGGTGGGTCTATTGTAGACGTTTCGCCCTCCAGTGGCTTTATCAGTGCAAATTCAAGGACATAATTTGAAGACAGTAGAATTGTATACAGTATATAAGACACTTCTACGGCCCTGTGCTGTACTTTCTACAAGATTGATGGACTGAACACATCGACTCCAGGCCGAGGGACTGATTACCTCAAACTCCTCCTCTCACACCTTTCTACTTTGTATTGGACTGATGAAGCCACTGTGTGGCGAAACGTTTCCTTAATAAAGATTCCCATATGTTGCATAAGTGTCTAAATCTTCAACTCGTCGGTTTTCAAAACCATTTAGCACAAGTGTACACCACGGTGACAGATGACAAAGCAGAGGCGAGAGAGTGCACGGTACTCAACCAGCATGTAGGCAGGTCTGCCAGTGCTTACCACAAGTGAACCACGTTGCTTCAGCTTTGGTGGGCTAGCCTGTGATTGGTCAATGAACCAAGGTACTGATTTAACGACGGGGAGCCTATTAATCGTTAAACCCTTAGCACCGGGTTCACTGGTTGGGAGGCAGCCTTTATGGGAGTGTGACATGGGCCGAATAAATTGTAACATACTCTTGCATGCCACAACTGGGCTAATGGAACCCGGGGAACACATTACTCATATAACGCAGCGACCAACACAGAACGGATGGGGTTCGAACCATAGTACGTGAGTTTTAAATAATATAATAATAATAATATCTTTATTTCTACAAGTACATATACAAGGTATACAGACCATAGCTGACATCAATGACATACTACTATATAGAAAGCCCCTTGTTATGCTTAGCATTTCCCGCAAATTAGGTCAGTTTTGTCCCAGGATGCGACCCACAACAGTCCACTAACACCCAGGTACCCATTTACTGCTGGGTAAACAGGGACAACAGATGTTAGGAGAATTGTCTGTACGTCACTCCCTGCCCAGAATACCACACACCAGGTACCTATTTACCGCTGGGAAATTAGCTCAATCAAATTCACATAGACATTATCATCTATAAATCTGATTCGTATCTAAACGAAGCAAAAATATATTAATGGATATGGCTTGAGAGATTTTAAATACAATAATCTGATATTTGTAAAAATAGATCGTCTGTATTGGAAATAAATTGGATGGATTTGTTGTGCTGCTGGGATGGAGCTGTGATTTGTGTTCATTGTTTTGTTGATTGATGAACATTGTGAAATTAAGCCAGTCATTATTGGACAGTGGTTGAGGGGTAATTGTCAGAAAGATTTGTGGATGGTTGCGAGAAGAGAATATGTTGAGTGTTGGTATTTATAAGTTAGAGTGATTATCACCTTTTGTTACTACCACTGTTGTTACTACCACCATCACCACTGTTGTTACTACCACTGTTGTTACTACCACCATCACCACTGTTGTTACTACCACTGTTGTTACTACCACCATCACCACTGTTGTTACTACCACCATCACCACTGTTGTTACTACCACCATCACCACTTGTTACTACCACCATCACCACTGTTGTTACTACCACCATCACCACTGTTGTTACTACCACCATCACCACTGTTGTTACTACCACCATCATTACTGTTGTTACTACCACCATCACCACTGTTGTTACTACCACCATCATTACTGTTGTTACTACCACCATCACCACTGTTGTTACTACCACCATCACTACTGTTGTTACTACCACCATCACCACTGTTGTTACTACCACTATCACCACTGTTGTTACTACCACCATCACCACTGTTGTTACTACCACCATCACCACTGTTGTTACTACCACCATCACCACTGTTGTTACTACCACCATCACTACTGTTGTTACTAACACCATCACCACTGTTGTTACTACCACTGTTGTGACTACCACTGTTGTTACTACCACCATCACCACTGTTGTTACTAACACCATCACCACTGTTGTTACTAACACCATCACCACTGTTGTTACTACCACCATTGTGACTACCACTGTTGTTACTACCACCATCACCACTGTTGTTACCACCATCACCACTGTTGTTACTACCACTGTTGTTACTCACCATCACCACTGTTGTTCTACCACCATCACCACTGTTGTTATCCACTACCACCATCACCACTGTTGTTACTACCACCATCACCACTGTTGTTACTACCACCATCACCACTGTTGTTACTACCACCATCACTACTGTTGTTACTACCACCATCACCACTGTTGTAACTACCACCATCACTACTGTTGTTACTACCACCACCACTACTGTTGTTACTACCACCATCACCACTGTTGTTACTACCACCATCACTACTGTTGTTACTACCACCATCACCACTGTTGTTACTACCACCATCACCACTGTTGTTACTACCACCATCACCACTGTTGTTACTACCACCATCACCACTGTTGTTACTGCCACCATCACCACTATTGTTACTACCACCATCACCACTGTTGTTACTACCACCATCACCACTGTTGTTACTACCACCATCACCACTGTTGTTACTACCACCATCACCACTGTTGTTACTACCACCATCACCACTGTTGTTACTACCACCATCACCACTGTTGTTACTACCACCATCACTACTGTTGTTACTACCACCATCACCACTGTTGTTACTACCACCATCACTACTGTTGTTACTACCACCATCACCACTGTTGTAACTACCACCATCACCACTGTTGTTACTACCACCATCACTACTGTTGTTACTACCACCATCACCACTGTTGTTACTACCACCATTGTTACGGCCCCCTATCTAACAATGGTTGTTAGGTAATTACCTCACCGGCCGGCAGTCAAGGGGTTACGTCATCAGACCTGATGTTTGATTGCCGAGCCGGCTTGCTGACAGTGTCATCGAGACTCTCCCTAGTCAACACTGGAGAGTCCACCAGCTTACTGATACACTACTGGAGTTCGCCAGGCAGACCTGCTTGAAGTTGTAGACTTTCGCAGTGTGGTGCTGGTGACAGGTCTACAGTGCTAACGAGACTTCCTATACAACACTGGAGAGTTCACTGCTCCCTGATACACCTGGGTGTACGAGACTCTCCCTATACAACACTGGAGAGTTCACTAGCTCCTGATACACCTGGGAGTGTTCAACAGACAGACCTGAGATTGACTCTTCGTGCTGGTGACGGTTTTAGACTATCTACTGGCTTATTCACCGACGACTGTGTTCCTGAGACTATGTACCTGAAATGGACTGTTGTACCTGAACTTATGTACCTGAAATTGTGTGACCCTGGTAACAGGTGGTGTCTTGTGTGACCCTGGTAACAGGTGGTGTCTTGTGTGACCCTGGTAACAGGTGGTGTCTTGTGTGACCCTGGTAACAGGTGGTGTCTTGTGTGACCCTGGTAACAGGTGGTGTCTTGTGTGACACTGGTAACAGGTGGTGTTGTGTGACCTGGTAACAGGTGGTGTCTTGTGTGACCTGGTAACAGGTGGTGTCTTGTGTGACACTGGTAACAGGTGGTGTCTTTGTGACACTGGTAACAGGTGGTGTCTTGTGTGACACTGGTAACAGGTGGTGTCTTGTGTGACACTGGTAACAGGTGGTGTCTTGTGTGACACTGGTAACAGGTGGTGTCTTGTGTGACACTGGTAACAGGTGGTGTCTTGTGTGACACTGGTAACAGGTGGTGTCTTGTGTGACACTGGTAACAGGTGGTGTCTTGTGTGACACTATGTGGTGTCAGGTATTTAGTGGTTTAGTCAGAGTTTGTGACGATGGCACGACACAGGTTGAGTCGTGTATTTGAGATGTGTCATAACGCGGTGAAAAGGCTTAATTAGAGATGAGTTCATGTTACAGGGGGCGTGTCGTGAGACACAGAGATGGTGTCGTGTGACACAGGGAAGGTGTCTTATGGGCACAGAGAGAAGGGTGTCGTGTGACACAGAAGAGAAGGCGTGTCGGGTGACACCGGGGGCGTGTCATGTGACACAGAGAACGGGTGTCAGGGGACCCCGTGAGAAGGCGTGCCATAAGACAAAGAAGTATCATGACAAGGTGTGGTAGTGTCCTGCGTGACACTAGAAGATGGCAGCGACTTGACACTACACCGAATACTTGATTTTACTTGTGACTTTTATCTTGTACTGTGGTTTTGTGTAAATAGGTTTTTACACAGATTATTAGATTATATGTTTTTATTCAGATTATATGTTTTTATATTAATAATATATATTTAATATAATAAAAATCTGAAATACGATATTTTACTTAGTATCCCAAACAGTCGTTTAATTACAAATGCA
>WNWK01008509.1:80000-84007 GCA_009830355.1 Cherax destructor | reverse complement strand
ACCCATCCTAAATTTCCCCATCCTCATCCCATCCCATCCCATCCTCCCCCCACCCTCCCCCCACCCTCATCCCACCCCTACCCCATCCTCATCCCATCCTCACCCCATCTCACCCATCCTCATCCCACCCTCATCCCATCCCTCATCCCATCCTTCCCATCTTCATCCCATCCTCACCCCATCCTCACCCCATCCTCATCCCATCCTCACCCCATCCTCATCCATCCTCCCCCATCCTCATCCCACCCTCACCCCATCCTCATCCCATCCTCCCCCATCCTCATCCCATCCTCACCCCATCCTCACCCCATCCTCATCCCATCCTCATCCCATCCTCACCCCATCCTCATCCCATCCTCACCCCATCCTCACCCCATCCTCACCCCATCCTCATCCCATCCTCACCCCATCCTCACCCCATCCTCATCCCATCCTCACCCCATCCTCATCCCATCCTCACCCCATCCTCATCCCATCCTCACCCCATCCTCATCCCATCCTCACCCCATCCTCATCCCATCCTCACCCCATCCTCATCCCATCCTCACCCCATCCTCATCCCATCCTCACCCCATCCTCACCCCATCCTCATCCCATCCTCACCCCATCCTCATCCCATCCTCACCCCATCCTCATCCCATCCTCACCCCATCCTCATCCCATCCTCACCCCATCCTCACCCCATCCTCACCCCATCCTCACCCATCCTCATCCCATCCTCACCCCATCCTCATCCATCCTCATCCCATCCTCATCCCATCCTCACCCCATCCTCACCCCATCCTCACCCCATCCTCATCCCATCCTCATCCCATCCTCACCCCATCCTCATCCCATCCTCATCCCATCCTCACCCCATCCTCATCCCATCCTCACCCCATCCTCACCCCATTCTCATCCCATCCCCCCCATCCTCATCCCATCCTCATCCCCATCCTCATCCCATCCTCACCCCATCCTCATCCCATCCTCACCCCATCCTCACCCCCACCCATCCTCACATTATCCTGCCCTCACCCCCACCCATCCTCACATTATCCTGCCCTCACCCCCAATCATCCTCACATTATCCTGCCCTCACCCCACTGAATAGAGAAGTGTAAGCAACAGAAGTCCAGCGGTTATATTACAGCTTTATACATCATTAGTAAGGCCTCACCTAGATTATGCAGCTCAGTTCTGGTCTCCATTTTACAGAATGGATATAAATTCGTTAGAAAACATTCAGCGACGAATGACAAAGTTAATTCATAGCATTAGAAATCTTCCACAAACCATTTTTAAGTCAAAATATTGGTTAATTAAACTTGTAAAATAACACATACAAGCAAGACATACATCAACCCTGCAAGAATTCCTGTTGCCACAGTAGCATTCTTTATTGCGCTGTTATTGTTTATAATAGACTATACGGTAGATGTTACATGCCATATTCTTGGCTACGTCAACAAGAATATGATGTTGTTTATTTAGATTTCAGTAAAGTTTTTGACAGAGTACCTCACAAGAGACTTAAAAAAGTAGCAGCTCATGGTACACGAGGTAAAGTTCTAACATGGATCGAAGCATGGCTTACCAATAAAATGCAGAGAGTTTCGATTAACAGGATGAAGTCTGAATGGTGGTGGTGGTGGTGGTGGTTGGTGGTGGTGGTTGGTGGTGGTGGTGGTGGTGGTTGGTGGTGGTGGTGGTTGGTGGTGGTGGTGGTTGGTGGTGGTGGTGGTTGGTGGTGGTGGTGGTGGTGGTGGTGGTGGTGGTTGGTGGTGGTGGTGGTGGTGTATTTTTGGGGGTCTGAAACGGACTAATCTAATTTACATTTGTCCTTATGGGAACAAATTCGTTCGGTAACGGCACTAGAACAGCATTCTGGAACGAATTATGTCCGATTTCCGGGGGTCCACTGTATTTATTTTGCCTTCTCTCCAGTAAGTACATTCCCAGTTCTTTGAAGCATTCCCAGCATTTTAAATGCTTTACTAGCTCTATTTAGACAGTAAATGCTCTCTGTGTTTTCAGCTCTGTTGTGATCCTTGAAAGTGAGATCCTCAGACATTACCACTCCCAGGTCCCTCACATTATTTTTCCGCTCTATTGTATGACCACAGTTTGTAGTATACTCTGTTCTAATTATTATCTCTTCCAGTTTTCCGTAACGGAGTAGTTGGAATTTGTCTTCATTAAACATCATATTGTTTTCCACCCCCACCCATCCTCACATTATCCTGCCCTCACCCCCACCCATCCTCACATTATCCTGCCCTCACCCCCACCCATCCTCACATTATCTGCCTACCACCCATCCTCATTATCCTGCCTCACCCACCCATCCTCACATTATCCTGCCCTCACCCCACCCATCCTCACATTATCCTGCCCTCACCCCACCCATCCTCACATTATCCTGCCCTCACCCCCACCCATCCTCACATTATCCTGCCCTCACCCCCACCCATCCTCACATTATCCTGCCCTCACCCCCACCCATCCTTACATTATCCTGCCCTCACCCCCACCCATCCTCACATTATCCTGCCCTCACCCCCACCCATCCTCACATTACCCTGCCCTCACCCCCACCCATCCTCACATTATCCTGCCCTCACCCCCACCCATCCTCACATTATCCTGCCCTCACCCCACCCATCCTCACATTATCCTGCCCTCACCCCCACCCATCCTTACATTATCCTGCCCTCACCCCACCCATCCTCACATTATCCTGCCCTCACCCCACCCATCCTCACATTACCCTGCCCTCACCCCCACCCATCCTCACATTATCCTGCCCTCACCCCCACCCATCCTCACATTATCCTGCCCTCACCCCCACCCATCCTCACATTATCCTGCCCTCACCCTGCGTCTCCATAGCACTGCTTCCTACCTTCAGTGAACTGCCAGCTTCCACAAGATCATTCCCATTCCAGCTTTCATATCAACAAATACGGGATATTTCACAGCACATGAACAACACTTAAGTTCGTGTTCCTCATCTCACACTTGTAAATGAGTGAGAGATGTTTGTGGTAGTAGTAGTTGTTGTGGAAGTGAGAGTAGTAGTAAGTACGGTTATGGTGGTGGTGGTAGTAGTAGTTGTGGTGGTAGTGAGAGTAGTAGTAGGTACGGTTATGGAGGTGGTGGTAGTAGTAGTTGTGGTGGTAATGAGAGTAGTAGAAGGTACGGTTATGGAGGTGGTGGTAGTATTAGTTGTGGTGGTAATGAGAGTAGTAGTAGTAGGTACGGTTATGGAGGTGGTGGTAGTAGTTGTTGTGGTGGTAGTGAGAGTAGTAGTAGTAGGCACGGTTATGGTGGTGGTGGTAGTAGTTGTTGTGGTGGTAGTGAGAGTAGTAGTAGGTACGGTTATGGTGGTGGTGGTAGTAGTTGTTGTGGTGGTAGTGAGAGTAGTAGTAGGTACGGTTATGGTGGTGGTGGTAGTAGTAGTTGTTGTGGTAGTGAGAGTAGTAGTAAGTACGGTTATGGAGGTGGTGGTAGTAGTAGTTGTGGTGGTAGTGAGAGTAGTAGTAGTAGGTACGGTTATGGTGGTGGTGGTAGTAGTAGTTGTTGTGGTAGTGAGAGTAGTAGTAGGTACGGTTATGGAGGTGGTGGTAGTAGTAGTTGTGGTGGTAGTGAGAGTAGTAGTAAGTACGGTTATGGAGGTGGTGGTAGTAGTAGTTGTTGTGGTAGTGAGAGTAGTAGTAGGTACGGTTATGGAGGTGGTGGTAGTAGTAGTTGTGGTGGTAATGAGATAGTAGTAGGCACGGTTATGGTGGTGGTGGTAGTAGTAGTTGTGTGGTAATGAGTAGAGTAGGCACGGTTATGGTGGTGGTGGTAGCAGTAGCTGTGTGGTAGTGAGAGCAGTAGTAGAGTACGGTTATGGAGGTGGTGGTAGTAGTAGTTGTGGTGGTAGTGAGAGTAGTAGTAGAGCACGGCTATGGTGGTGGTGGTAGTAGTAGTTGTTGTGGTAGTGAGAGTAGCAGTAGGTACGGTTATGGTGGTGGTGGTAGTAG
>WNWK01008509.1:0-75000 GCA_009830355.1 Cherax destructor | reverse complement strand
AACATTTTGTTATCGAAAATTCTTCTAAAAAAACTCTGGTAACAAGGTTTCAAAACCCTTTGTTATCGTTTCTACTTCAAAAACCTTTGGTATCGACAGTACTTAATTTAAAATCCTTTGGTATCAACCCCTCCCCCCCGCCTCCTTCAAAATAGTTATCAAGATATGTTTTGATAAAAATTTGTTGTTATCAACAGTTCTACAATATTTAATTGTTAGTGTATTATCTTCCGTTGTCAGAATTCTCAAGAACTCGTCTCTTCTTTATTGTAAAATCCGCGTTTAGCAGTTTGCATATTGCGGCCGTGTGTCCGCTCCTCTTATCCATGTGTAGAATGCGCAAAACATCAGTGTGTTTAAAGCACAACACAACACAACACAACACAGCACAACACAACACAACACAACACAACACAACACAGCACAACACAACACAACACAGCACAACACAACACAACACAACACAGCACAACACAACACAACACAGCACAACACAACACAACACAACACAGCACAACACAGCAGACACGTTGCCGTGTCCTCCAGACAACACCCGGTGTCTTTCATACCTCATACGATCGCCACAAGAAAGTCATTTCCTCATCACTTCTCTCATCTAACGCAATATAAGTAATTCCTTCTTCCCAGTTACCTTTCACTACAATAATTCTACATCCCCTCTATTCCCTCCTCCCCTTCCCTCCATCCCATTTTACCCCCATCCCCTCCTTGCCCTTCTTCACCTCTTTTCTTCCTCGCTACCATCAATCCACTTTCTCTGGGAAACACTCCTCCCGCCCCTCACATTACTGCACTCTCTCTCTCACACTTTTTATGTTACTTTCTTTCCACACACTCATGGTGGAGAGTGTTGGGGTGCGAGGGTCTCCTGTTGTCTTCCGTGTGAGAGGGATAACACGTGGAAGACAACTTCCGTGTGAGAGGGATAACACGTGGAAGACATCTTCCGTGTGAGAGGGATAACACGTGGACGACATCTTCCGTGTGAGAGGGATAACATGTGGAAGACATCTTCCGTGTGAGAGGGATAACACGTGGAAGACATCTTCCGTGTGAGAGGGATAACACGTGGAAGACATCTTCCGTGTGAGAGGGATAACACGTGGAAGACATCTTCCGTGTGAGAAGGATAACACGTGGAAGACATCTTCCGTGTGAGAGGGATAACACGTGGAAGAGAGGGTACCAGGGAAAGTATTGTCATTTTATGAACACTACTGTATAGTGTTGGTTTAATATGGTGTAAAAGTCATGTGGGGTGAGGCAGCGGATGTCTCAGCAGCGAGGGGTCATCGTATGACAAAGACCAGTGTCAGGAGGCACTTGTCGTCTTTCCTGGAGTGTAAATCACCATTTGTGAGTCTCCTCTTATCTCAAACTCTGGGTGATTGTGATGATGCTGCTTGATGGTATTAACATTATGGTGGTGGTTGATGGTCATGGTTAGTGGTGGTGCTGGTTGATGGTCGTGGTTAGTGGTGGTGCTGGTTGATGGTCATGGTTAGTGGTGGTGCTGGTTGATGGTCGTGGTTAGTGGTGGTGCTGGTTGATGGTCGTGGTTGGTGGTCGTGATGGTAAAGTTATGAAAAGGGTGGTGGTGATAGTGCCTGCTTAGGTGACACTTTGGCACACGACAGGAATTTTCTTTTTTGTGAGGTCAAGACAAGTGGTTGCTTATTAAAGACTACTTATGACATAGGCTTATTAACATAACGATACGATAGAGGATTAAGACTTACATACACAGGTTTAAGACTTACAAAGGGTTAAGACTTACAAAGGGTTAAGAGTTACAAAGGGTTAAGACTTACAAAGGGTTAAGACTTACAAAGGGTTAAGGGAGTTTCTTAAAGAAAGGGCACTTTTCTTGAAGTCATGTTTTCGCTGAGTCAGCTGGTAGTGTGTAGTGTTCCAGTGTTGCGTATTAATGTCTAGTACAGTTGTCCAGAATGTATGTATGAGTGTTACATGTGATGTTCCTGTCTATAGCAGCAACGTTGAGGCAGTGTTCCCTTCCTGATGAGAAGTGTAACCCAGTGTTCCCTTCCTGGTGAGAAGTGTAACCCAGTATTCCCTTCCTGGTGAGAAGTGTAACCCAGTGTTCCCTTCCTGGTGAGAAGTGTAACCCAGTGTTCCCTTCCTGGTGAGAAGTGTAACCCAGTGTTCCCTTCCTGATGAGAAGTGTAACCCAGTGTTCCCTTCCTGATGAGAAGTGTAACCCAGTGTTCCCTTCCTGATGAGAAGTGTAACCCAGTGTTCCCTTCCTGGTGAGAAGTGTAACCCAGTGTTCCCTTCCTGATGAGAAGTGTAACCCAGTGTTCCCTTCCTGGTGAGAAGTGTAACCCGGTGTTCCCTTCCTGATGAGAAGTGTAACCCAGTGTTCCCTTCCTGGTGAGAAGTGTAACCCAGTGTTCCCTTCCTGGTGAGAAGTGTAACCCAGTGTTCCCTTCCTGGTGAGAAGTGTAACCCAGTGTTCCCTTCCTGGTGAGAAGTGTAACCCAGTGTTCCCTTCCTGGTGAGAAGTGTAACCCAGTGTTCCCTTCCTGGTGAGAAGTGTAACCCAGTGTTCCCTTCCTGATGAGAAGTGTAACCCAGTGTTCCCTTCCTGGTGAGAAGTGTAACCCAGTGTTCCCTTCCTGATGAGAAGTGTAACCCGGTGTTCCCTTCCTGGTGAGAAGTGTAACCCGGTGTTCCCTTCCTGGTGAGAAGTGTAACCCGGTGTTCCCTTCCTGATGAGAAGTGTAACCCAGTGTTCCCTTCCTGGTGAGAAGTGTAACCCAGTATTCCCTTCCTGATGAGAAGTGTAACCCAGTGTTCCCTTCCTGATGAGAAGTGTAACCCGGTGTTCCCTTCCTGGTGAGAAGTGTAACCCAGTGTTCCCTTCCTGATGAGAAGTGTAACCCAGTGTTCCCTTCCTGATGAGAAGTGTAACCCAGTGTTCCCTTCCTGGTGAGAAGTGTAACCTGGTGTTCCCTTCCTGGTGAGAAGTGTAACCCGGTGTTCCCTTCCTGGTGAGAAGTGTAACCCAGTGTTCCCTTCCTGATGAGAAGTGTAACCCAGTGTTCCCTTCCTGATGAGAAGTGTAACCCAGTGTTCCCTTCCTGGTGAGAAGTGTAACCCAGTGTTCCCTTCCTGATGAGAAGTGTAACCCAGTGTTCCCTTCCTGATGAGAAGTGTAACCCGGTGTTCCCTTCCTGATGAGAAGTGTAACCCAGTGTTCCCTTCCTGGTGAGAAGTGTAACCCAGTGTTCCCTTCCTGATGAGAAGTGTAACCCAGTGTTTCCTTCCTGGTGAGAAGTATGAAGCGGTGTTCCCTTCACTGTAGCAAGTGTGAGCGAGTGTTTCCTTCCTGGTGAGAAGTGTGAGCGAGTGTTTCCTTCCTGGTGAGAAGTGTGAGCGAGTGTTTCCTTCCTGGTGAGAAGTGTGAGCGAGTGTTCCCTTCCTGGTGAGAAGTGTGAGCGAGTGTTTCCTTCCTGGTGAGAAGTGTGAGCGAGTGTTCCCTTCCTGGTGAGAAGTGTGAGCGAGTGTTTCCTTCCTGGTGAGAAGTGTGAGCGAGTGTTTCCTTCCTGGTGAGAAGTGTGAGCGAGTGTTTCCTTCCTGGTGAGAAGTGTGAGCATTTGGACTCTAAACACTCAGGTGAACCACTGGTATGTTAGCAAATGCTGCTTCAGTATCAGGGTGCTTATAAAAATAGAGCGAGCTCAATGAATGGATATGAGAGAGCCAAAGAGGCCAAGAGCCAAGTGTGTCAGTTGAGCAAGGAGTAAGTGCCTGGACAAGGAGCTGAGGAGTCACTTAAACTCTGTGAGTACAAGTCCTTGTACACCCATGTAATGAATTACAAGTAATGCTTAGTACTGTTTCTTACACGCTTGTTAAACGTGGATGACAATACTAGTCATTGCTTCGTATCATCTTTTATGATTGATACTAAACAAAGAATGAAAGTCGCCTCAGTAGAAGACACTGGAGACAACAAAATAGTATACTCCAGAGTGAGAGAAAGAGTAATACCATGATATAATATACCTGATTGACCAGGCAATTAACAGGCCAGCCTGGCCCCAGGCTGGCCTGTGAAATGTAAAAACTCTCTAAATCGGTCACAGGTAAATCATTGATCGCCATGTAGGACTGGTGCTGGTCACTATTATTCCTGTGTAGTGGAAAACCTACATACTTTAATGTGTCTCGTAGACGCAATTTTAAGTGAATTTCAAGACTTACTGCTGACATGGAACGTGTGTAAAGGGCAGACTACAACGTGTGTAAAGGGCAGACTACAACGTGTGTAAAGGACAGACTACAACGTGTGTAAAGGGCAGACTACAACGTGTGTAAAGGGCAGACTACAACGTGTGTAAAGGGCAGACTACAACGTGTGTAAAGGGCAGACTACAACGTGTATAAAGGGCAGACTACAACGTGTGTAAAGGGCAGACTACAACGTGTGTAAAGGGCAGACTACAACGTGTGTAAAGGACAGACTACAACGTGTGTAAAGGACAGACTACAACGTGTGTAAAGGGCAGACTACAACGTGTATAAAGGACAGACTACAACGTGTGTAAAGGGCAGACTACAACGTGTGTAAAGGGCAGACTACAACGTGTGTAAAGGACAGACTACAACGTGTGTAAAGGGCAGACTACAACGTGTATAAAGGGCAGACTACAACGTGTGTAAAGGGCAGACTACAACGTGTATAAAGGGCAGACTACAACGTGTGTAAAGGACAGACTACAACGTGTGTAAAGGGTAGACTACAATGTAAAGGGCAGACTACAACGTGTGTAAAGGGCAGACTACAACGTGTGTAAAGGGCAGACTACAACGTGTGTAAAGGGTAGACTACAATGTAAAGGGCAGACTACAACGTGTGTAAAGGGCAGACTACAACGTGTGTAAAGGGCAGACTACAACGTGTGTAAAGGACAGACTACAACGTGTGTAAAGGACAGACTACAACGTGTGTAAAGGACAGACTACAACGTGTATAAAGGACAGACTACAACGTGTGTAAAGGGCAGACTACAACGTGTGTAAAGGGCAGACTACAACGTGTGTAAAGGGCAGACTACAACGTGTATAAAGGACAGACTACAACGTGTGTAAAGGGCAGACTACAACGTGTGTAAAGGGCAGACTACAACGTGTGTAAAGGACAGACTACAACGTGTGTAAAGGACAGACTACAGCGTGTGTAAAGGGCAGACTACAACGTGTGTAAAGGGCAGACTACAACGTGTGTAAAGGGCACACTGTTTCCTGTCAGGGTTTACACATATTTTATGTCAGTAGAGTGTGTTGCGGGTAAGTTAAGGTGTTGCAGGAGGACACCAAGTGTGTTGCGGGTAAGTTAGGGTGTTGCAGGAGGACACCAAGTGTGTTGCGGGTAAGTTAAGGTGTTGCAGGAGGACACTAAGTGTGTTGCGGGTAAGTTAAGGTGTTGCAGGAGGACATCAAGTGTGTTGCGGGTAAGTTAAGGTGTTGCAGGAGGACATCAAGTGTGTTGCGGGTAAGTTAAGGTGTTGCAGGAGGACATCAAGTGTGTTGCGGGTAAGTTAAGGTGTTGCAGGAGGACATCAAGTGTGTTGCGGCCACAAATTGTTTTCCCATAACATAAAGTGTTTTTGATGGATAAAATGTTTGCTTACGAGATTAATTTTTAATGACGAGATATTAATGCAGTGTTTTGTGTACTCACCTAATTGTAATCACCTAATTGTGGTTGCAGGGGTCGAGACTCAGCTCCTGGCCCCGCCTCTTCGCTGTCCGCTACTGGGTATCTGCTCTCCCTGCTCCATGAGCTTTATCATACCTCGTCTTAAAACTATGTATGGTTCCTGCCTCCACTATATCTTTCTCTAGACTATTCCACATCCTGACTACTCTGTGGCTGAAGAAATGCTTCCTAACATCCCTTTGACTCATCTGAGTCTTCAGCTTCCAGTTGTGTCCCCTTGTTTCTGTGTTCCCTCTCTGGAACATCCTGTCACTGTCTACCTTGTCGATTCCCCGCAGTATTTTGTATGTCGTTATCATGTCTCCTCTGACCCTTCTTTCCTCCAGTGTTGTTAGTCCTATTTCCCTCAACCTTTCTTCATAGGACAGACCCCTGAGTTGTGGAACTAACCTTGTCGCAAACCTTTGCACTTTCTCTAGTTTCTTTACGTGCTTGACCAGGTGTGGGTTCCAGACTGGTGCTGCATATTCTAGTATGGGCCTGACGTACACGGTGTACAGTGTCTTGAACGATTCCTTGTTAAGGTAACGGAACGCTAATCTTAGGTTTGCCAGTCGCCCATATGCTGCCGCAGTTATCTGGTTGATGTGTGCCTCCGGAGACGTGCTTGGCGTTATACTCACCCCAAGGTCTTTCTCCTTTGCCGAGGTTTGTAGCCTTTGTCCGCCTAGCCTGTACTCTGTCAGCGGTCTCCTTTGCCCTTCTCCGATCTTCATGACTTTGGATTTGGTGGGATTGAATTCGAGAAGCCAGTTGCTAGACCAGATGTCAAGCTTATCCAGGTCTGTTTGAAGTCCTGCTTGGTCCTCTTCCGATGTGATTCTCCTCATTAATTTCACATCATCTGCGAACAGAGACACTTCTGAGTCTATCCCGTCCGTCATGTCATTTACATATACCAAGAATAACACTGGCCCTAGGACTGACCCCTGCGGTACACCGCTCGTCACAGGCGCCCACTGTGATACCTCATCACGCACCATGACCCGTTGTTGTCTCCCTGTGAGGTATTCCCTGATCAATTCCAGTGCTCTTCCTGTTATACATGCTTGTTCTTCCAACTTCTTTACTAATCTCATGTGAGGAACTGTGTCGAAGACCTTCCTGCAGTCCAGGAAAATGCAATCAACCCACCCTTCTCTCTCTTGCCTTACCTCTGTTACTTTATCATAGAACTCTACGAGGTTTGTTACACAGGATTTGCCTTTCCGGAATCCGTGCTGTCTGGTGTTTATTATCCTGTTCAGCTCGAGGTGCTCCACCATTCTTTTCCTGATGATTTTCTCCAGGACTTTGCACACTATACACGTAAGTGACACCGGTCTATAGTTTAGTGCCTCTCTTCTGTCTCCTTTTTTAAAGATGGGGACTACGTTGGCCTTCTTCCATACCTCAGGTAGCTGCCCAGTTTCAAGGGATGTGTTGAATATTATGGTAAGTGGCACACTCAGTACCTCAGCTCCTTCCTGAAGAACCCATGGGGAGATATTGTCCGGACCCATCGCCTTTGAGGTATCAAGGTCACTGAGTAACTGCTTCACCTCCTCCTCAGTTCCGTGTATGCCCTCTAGCACTTGATACATCCCTTGTTGGTGACGCACCCCGTCCTGTCTACCCAGCTGCCTTCCTTCCTCCACTGTGAATACTTCCTTAAACCTCAAGTTGAGCTCCTCACATACCTCTTGATCGTTACTTGTGAGTTCCCCATCTTCTCTCCTCAGCCTTATCACCTGGTCCTTGACTGTTGTCTTCCTTCTGATGTGACTGTACATCAGTTTCGGGTCGGACTTAACTTTCGATGCTATGTCGTTTTCGTACTGTTTCTGGGCCTCCCTCCGTACCTGTGCATACTCGTTTCTAGCTCTTCTACTAATCTCTTTGTTTACTTGGGTTCTTTGCCTTCTGTACTTTTTCCATTCTCTGACACTCTGAGTCTTTGCCTCCCTGCACCTTTGGGTAAACCAGGGGCTCTTACTGGCCTTCCCGTTTAATCTTTTTCCTCTGGGTATAAACCGTTCCTCTGCCTCCTTGCACTTTGCCCCTACGTATTCCATCATTTCATTTATTGTCTGTCCTTCCATTTCCCTTTCCCACTGAACCTCCTGCAGGAAATTCATCATGCCCGTGTAGTTTCCTGGTATGTCTGTGTGTGTGTGTGTGTACTCACCTAGTTGTACTCACCTAGTTGTGGTTGCAGGGGTCGAGTCATAGCTCCTGGCCCCGCCTCTTCACTGGCCGCTACTGGGTCACGCTCCCTGCTCCGTGAGCTTTATCATACCTCTCCTTAAAGCTATGTATGGAACCTGCCTCCACTACATCGCGCGCGCGCGCGCGTGTGTGTGTGTGTGTGTGTGTGTGTAAATGTGTGTGTGTG
Source organism: Cherax destructor (assembly GCA_009830355.1). Classification (NCBI taxonomy): domain Eukaryota; kingdom Metazoa; phylum Arthropoda; class Malacostraca; order Decapoda; family Parastacidae; genus Cherax; species Cherax destructor. Next base: position 66,859 of record WNWK01008509.1, on the reverse strand, counting down.
TGTGTGTGTGTGTGTGTGTGTGTAAATGTGTGTGTGTGTGTGTGTGTGTGTGTGTGTGTGTGTGTGTAAGCTTCAGCTCCTCTCGACTCGACGTTTCTTCAGATATCTTGGTCCACCGGCCGTGGGTGCGTGAACCCACCGGGAAGTGGGCGTGGTTCCTCTCTCCTGTTAACCCAGATTTAAAACCTTTGATACAAAAACAACACTAAATGCCTACACATCTCTTTCTCCTCTAACAAAAAGCAACAACAATTATTTTACGTCGAGGCTAGTAAAAGCTAGCCAGGTGTTAGTGGGTACTTAGTGAGGTGTTACTGGAGTGTTAGACAGGTGTTAGTGGGTAGTTATAGTTGGTGGGGTGTTAGTGGGTAGTTATAGTTGGTGGGGTGTTAGTGGGTAGTTATAGTTAGTGGGGTGTTAGTGGGTAGTTATAGTTGGTGGGATGTTAGTGAGTAGTTATAGTTGGTGGGGTGTTAGTGGGTAGTTATAGTTGGTGGGGTGTTAGTGGGTAGTTATAGTTGGTGGGGTGTTAGTGGGTAGTTATAGTTGGTGAGGTGTTAGTGGGTAGTTATAGTTGGTGGGGTGTTAGTGGGTAGTTATAGTTGGTGGGGTGTTAGTGGGTAGTTATAGTTGGTGGAGTGTTAGTGGGTGGTTATAGTTGGTGGGGTGTTAGTGGGTAGTTATAGTTGGTGGGGTGTTAGTGGGTACTTAGGTGTTACTGGAGTGTTAGAGAGGTGTTAGTGGGTAGTTATAGTTGGTGGGGTGTTAGTGGGTAGCTATAGTTGGTGGGGTGTTAGTGGGTAGTTATAGTTGGTGGGGTGTTAGTGGGTAGTTATAGTTGGTGGGATGTTAGTGGGTAGTTATAGTTGGTGGGGTGTTAGTGGGTGGTTATAGTTGGTGGGGTGTTAGTGGGTAGTTATATTTGGTGGGGTGTTAGTTGGTAGTTATAGTTGGTGGGATGTTAGTGGGTAGTTATAGTTGGTGGGGTGTTAGTGGGTGGTTATAGTTGGTGGGGTGTTAGTGGGTAGTTATAGTTGGTGGGGTGATAGTGGGTAGTTATAGTTGGTGGGGTGTTAGTGGGTAGTTATAGTTGGTGGGGTGTTAGTGGGTAGTTATATTTGGGGGGGGTGTTAGTGGGTAGTTATATTTGGTGGAGTGTTAGTGGGTAGTTATAGTTGGTGGGGTGTTAGTGGGTAATTATAGTTGGTGGGGTGTTAGTGAGTAGTTATAGTTGTTGGGGTGTTAGTGGGTAGTTATAGTTGGTGGGGTGTTAGTGGGTAGTTATAGTTGTTGGGGTGTTAGTGGGTAGTTATAGTTGTTGGGGTGTTAGTGGAGTTCTTAGTTATAGTTAACTTATGGTATCGCTTTGTGTGGTACAACACCAAGACTGTCCCCTCGAGAGTTGGTACAGTTCTGGCACCCAGGTTGTTGGTACAGTTTTGGCACCCAGATTGTTGGTACAGTTCTGGCACCCAGGTTGTTGGTACAGTTCTCGCACCAGGTTGTTGGTACAGTTCTGGCACCAGGTTGTTGGTACAGTTCTGACACCCAGATTGTTGGTACAGTTCTGGCACCCAGGTTGTTGGTTCTGACAACCTGCAGCTCGAGTGTTGGCACTGGCACTTTAACTTGTCTGAGTGGTGGGCGAGGCTTTAATGTTTCTCAGTCTTATTTTGGTACACTGTGTGTGTGTGTACACTCCTGTGTGTGATTATAGGGGTCGATTCTTAGCTCCTGGCCCCTCTCCTACTTGCTGCTTGCCAGATTCACTCTCGCTTAGCCTCGTGGGCCCTATTGTACCTACTCTTCAAATTATGTAAGAGGTCTGCGTCTACCACTTCGTCGAGATCATTCCACTTCCGAACCACCCTGAGACTGAATAAATACTTCCTGACATCCCTGTGACTCGTCTGTATTTTTAACTTCATCTTTGTCCTCTATTACTTGTTTCCCGCCTCGCAAACAGACTGTCTCTGTCCTGTCTGCCCTATCAATTCCTCTGAGTACTTTGTATGTTGTTATCATGTCTCTCCTGATCCTTCTGCCCTCCAGGGTAGTTAGGTTTAATTCCTTTAGTCTCTCTTCGTAGCTCATACCTCTTAGCTCTGGGACTAATCTTGTTACACACTTTAGCACTTTTTCCAGTTTCTGAACATGTTTCCTCAGGTGTGGGTTCCATACTGGTGCTGCGTACTCCAAGATGGGCCTGACATGTGTTGTATAAGCTCCTGGAATGACTGTTGAAATTCCTGAAGGCCACTTTCAGATGTGCCCATTGACTGTTGAAGTTATTCACTGATTTTGAGCCTCTGGCGATATGCTCGGCACTATACTTACTCTCAGGTTCTTCTGTTTGAATAAAGTTTGCAGCTTGTATTCCCTAGTGTTTACTCCGTGTCCGGTCTTTTGGCCCCTTCCCCTCTCTTCATAACCTTGCATTATCTGGGGTTGAACGCAAGCGACCACTTATCTAACCAACCTGCAGTTTGTTCAGATCCATTTACAGTCTTTCCCAACCATCACCAGTTTTATTCGCCTCGTTAGTTTAACATCACCGGCGAACAGACGCACATCTGATTCAATCCCATCTGTTATGTCATTCACATAAACCATAAACAGTACTGGTCCTAATACTGATCCTTGTGGCACCCCGCTTGTTACTGCTTCCCATTCTGGATAACCATTCTTTGCTTCCTTGTCCTTAGGACGCTACTCTTTCATCCACTGGAGTACGTTCCCAGTTATTCCTGCTTATGTGTGTGTGTACCCACTGACTCACCGACTCATGTTTGTGGAGTTGAGTTTCAGTTCCTGGCCCCATGTCTTAAGCCACACCAACAAACAATACTGTGTTGAGGCTAATCATACCCACTCTTGAAACTATATATGCAGTTTGCTTCCTCCATTTCCTTATTTAACTCGTCTTAAAGTCCGTTGATTGACTCTACGAGTGTTTTGGTCGTTCCTGGACCGTTTCCAATGCTTTTGACTGACTTGAGGAGAGTTCCTCTCACTCCTGGACTATCTTTAAGACTGCTTGCAGGCTGTCAGAACTTTCAGACCGGGACATGGTGACTGCTTGTGCCCTATAGTCTGAGTGGCCCTTAACATCGATGACATCGGCTGACGCAGGCTTCATGACGCGTCAGCTGACGCACGTTTCATGACGTGTGGCAGTGACTGGCCCACGATGCACTGTTCACTGTCAGTGATGTCTCTAACCAGGCAGGCAGTGCCACACATTGACATCTCACACGCTCACCTATCAAAAACTATTACTACTACTACATCTACTATGTGCTACTATTACTGCTACTGTGTACTATTACCAATACTTACTTCAAACACTACTACTACGTAATACAAACACTACTACTACTACTTCTAATACTCGCTTACAGTGTGTACCTGTTTGAAACCGTTTACACACACACACACACACACACACTGTTGTCATCTGACACCTCAGTAAGGAGTGCCAACTGTGCCAGCTAGAGCTGCTCACACCCACAATGGAAGTTTTACCATATTTCCTGACAAATAGAACACCACCGCCTCCGCTGGCAAAGCTGTGCTAGTGCCATCTCTCTTCGCATTGGCACCTGCTGCCAGTGCCAGATGGTGCCATCTCCCCCAGGACAGAGGGCCGGCACTGTTTATTGTGTAGAGCTTAATCAAATCATGTAGAGCTTTATCAAGTCATGTAAAGATTTATCAAGTCATGTAGAGCTTTATAGTGTAGAGTTTTATCATGTCATGTAGAGCTTCAAGTCATGTAGAGCTTTATCAAGTCATGTAGAGCTTTATCAAGTCATGTAGAGCTTTATCAAGTCATGTAGAGCTTTATCAAGTCATGTAGAGCTTTATCAAGTCATGTAGAGCTTTATCAAGTCATGTAGAGCTTTATCAAGTCATGTAGAGCTTTATCAAGTCATGTAGAGCTTTATCAAGTCATGTGTTGTGCAATTTGTGTCACCAAATGATTCTTGAGCAACACTTGCAACATTGAGTGTAATCTTGTAGACAGTGTGTCTCCACACTATGTGAGTGTCTCCACACTGTGTTGGTGAATGTCTTCACACTGTGAGTTTCTCCACACACTTTGTCTCCACACACTGTGTCTCCACACAGCCATAGACAGCTGGGAAATATTTTCCCTCTGTGTAAAGCGGTTGTATGTGTTGGTGTGAGTGCGAGAGGTGTGGGAGTGGGAGTGCGAGAGGTGTGAGGGTGAGTGGGAGAGGTGTGAGGGAATGTGAGTGGGAGAGGTGTGAGGGTGTGCAAGTGGGAGAGGTGTGAGGGGTATGTGAGTGGGAGAGGTGTGAGAGTGAGTGCAAGATGTGTGAGGGTATGTGAGGGTGAGTGCAAGATGTGTGAGGGTATGTGAGGGTGAGTGCGAGATGAGTGAGGGTATGTGAGTGGGAGAGGTGTGAGAGTGAGTGCAAGATGAGTGAGGGTATGTGAGGGTGAGTGCAAGATGTGTGAGGGTATGTGAGGGTGAGTGCGAGATGAGTGAGGGTATGTGAGTGGGAGAGGTGTGAGAGTGAGTGCAAGATGTGTGAGGGTATGTGAGGGTGAGTGCAAGATGAGTGAGGGTATGTGAGGGTGAGTGCGAGATGAGTGAGGGTATGTGAGTGGGAGAGGTGTGAGAGTGAGTGCAAGATGTGTGAGGGTATGTGAGGGTGAGTGCAAGATGTGTGAGGGTATGTGAGGGTGAGTGCGAGATGAGTGAGGGTATGTGGCCTGATTCTCTCTGGGACTACACAGCAAGGAAATAAAAGTGCTGAGCTGGGCTTTGTGTTCGTGTGAGTATTTAGTGAGAGTGAGAGAGAGAGAGAGAGAGAGAGAGAAAGAGAGAGAGAGAGAGAGAGAGAGAGAGACGGAGACCTGGTGGGTGGTATTAACAGGAAGGTTCATATGTGTAATTGTTTACAATTGTATTCGTGTCCTTGTTGTCCTTGATATATGTGTGTTTGTTGCTTGTGGAGAGGTGTCCTTACTTGCTTGTACGTGTGTGTGGTTGTGTTAGCTCTGCTCAGTTTGTAGGATGCTACAAGCAGTGGCAGGCTTGTAGGTGAGTGGTTCTGCGGGTGTTTAGGTTAGGGAAGGAGAGCTTTATTCCTCTATTCTCTCTTATATTGTCTTAAGATCCTTCTAAGCCGTGTGCAGTGAAAGATTACACACACACACACACACACACACACACACACAAAGACTACAAATGGTTCTGGACAAGCTGCAGGAATTGTCTGACAAGTGGCTGTTGGAGTTTAACCCCAGCAAATTCAAAATTGAGAATATCTGAAAAGGTCAAATACATCTGGAAACAATGTACAGGCTCAGGGTAACAAAGTTTGCGAACCTTACTGAATGAGAAGGACCTCGGGGTGAGCATAGTTCCAAGCACCTCCCTTGAGGCACACATCAACCCAATTACTGCAGCAAACACAAGGCTGGCAGATTTAAGGGTGACTTTCAGGAACATTAACAAGAAGGTATTGAAGACCCACGGCATATGTCAGGACCATCTTAGAGTATGCAGCGCCAGTATGGAACCCACATCTTGTACACCATGTAGAGAAACTGGTGAAAAAGGCAATGGTTTGCAACGAAACTAGCTACCGTGCACAAGGTGGATATGGGGTGCACAATAAAGTAGCCACTTCGGTGGTAAAATCTAAAGCTAAGTAGTGCTTGAGCTGACGATGTTAAATGTAAGGAGAAGCGAGAGAGAGGAGCTGTTCTCTTCTGTTGTAGATTCGCCGGTATAATCGCCCGGCCCGGACCTTTTTCCAAGTGGTGGCCCGGACCTTTTCCAAGTGGTGGCTCGGACCTTTTCCAAGTGGTGGCCCGGCCTTGGCTCCATTTCTCGGGAGTATCTCAGACCAATGTCTGCCATGGGAGGAGGTACAAGTACCTCCTCGTCTTCTGGGACTAGCTGTCCCCAGGCCTAGCCCCATTCCCCGCCCCGACGGGGCTCGGAGGGAGAAGCTAGGCACCTTGGGCTGCCACAAGCCCCGCCCACACTGGGCTCGAAGGGTGTGGCAGCTGCATAGCAGCAGACGATGTCAGGAGGTGCAAAGGCAGCAAGCACTACAGGATCCTTTTGGAGTCGCCCCCAGCTTTAGACATTACGTCTGAGCGCTGGGGAAGCTCAAGACTGCCTCTTGCTGTGGGTGTTGCTGCTGCTAGCTCACTTGTCCGTTGCACTCCCCAGAGAGGAACTGAACCTGACCATACTAGATGACTGTTGGACCAGAGTGCACATGATTACGACGTTCATCTGGGTGTGCAGGTGGGTGGGACAGCCAGACACATCATGTTACCCACCTTAACAACTAGGTAAATACTCCCACTTGTTAAACCTGGCCCAGCCTTAACCACTTGGTAAACATGGTCTCAACCAACACCGTCCCACCTCCACCACTGTGACATTTTCACACCCACGTCTACCACTGACTGACACATTCACACCCACCTCCACCACTAAGACTGACACCTTCACACACAACACTGACACACCTACACCCACCATTCAGTTAATTAGGTTTAAAGACTATAAAGACTATCGAGTACACGAGGGTGATTAAGGTTGTATGTCACCTGTTCACCACCACAACAATACTTTACTACCTAAAATACAGAGTAAACTCTCAGCCTGTGTACACTGACAGAGTATATATCCTGTGGTTGTTTTGAATTAATATATATCCTCTTTCATTCTCTCTCTCTCTCTCTCTCTCTCTCTCTCTCTCTCTCTCTCTCTCTCTCTCTCTCTCTCTCTCTCTCTTCAGTGGATGAATCAGTGGATGAACTGAAGCAAATTTTCTGCTGAGTTTGAACTTTAAATACAATAATGAACAATGACATTATAACCATGGTGTTCCAGGAGCTTGGGCTCGACCCCCCACACACTCAACTTAGAAACTACACACATTACCGTTATTTGCAGGTGTTTAAATGTAGTCACGTATGTTACATTAATATAACATATAATGGAGAGAGAGCGAGCGAGGGCTTTAAACACCTGCGCTCACCTCATTAAGCAGATACTCTGCCCAATTTGTGATACATTCTCCTATTGTCACTTTTATATATATATATATATATATATATATATATATATATATATATATATATATATATATATATATATATACCAGGATACAGAGGATAACGAACGGGGGAATAAGAGTGAGGTCTTATTAACTAGCATGGTACTAGTAGTGGTGATCTTGTTAACTAGCATGGTACTAGTAGTGGTGGTCTTGTTAACTAGCATGGTACTAGTAGTGGTGATCTTGTTAACTAGCATGGTACTAGTAGTGGTGGTCTTGTTAACTAGCATGGTACTAGTAGTGGTGATCTTGTTAACTAGCATGGTACTAGTAGTGGTGGTCTTGTTAACTAGCATGGTACTAGTAGTGGTGGTCTTGTTAACTAGCATGATACTAGTAGTGGTGGTCTTGTTAACTAGCATGGTACTAGTAGTGGTGATCTTGTTAACTAGCATGGTACTAGTAGTGGTGATCTTGTTAACTAGCATGGTACTAGTAGTGGTCTTGTTAACTAGCATGGTACTAATAGTGGTGGTCTTGTTAACTAGCATGGTACTAGTAGTGGTGATCTTGTTAACTAGCATGATACTAGTAGTGGTGGTCTTGTTAACTAGCATGGTACTAGTAGTGGTGGTCTTGATAACTAGCATGATACTAGTAGTGGTGGTCTTGTTAACTAGCATGATACTAGTAGTGGTGGTCTTGTTAACTAGCATGGTACTAGTAGTGGTGGTCTTGTTAACTAGCATGGTACTAGTAGTGGTGGTCTTGTTAACTAGCATGGTACTAGTAGTGGTCTTGTTAACTAGCATGGTACTAGTAGTGGTGGTCTTGTTAACTAGCATGGTACTAGTAGTGGTGATCTTGTTAACTAGCATGGTACTAGTAGTGGTGGTCTTGTTAACTAGCATGGTACTAGTAGTGGTGGTCTTGTTAACTAGCATGGTACTAGTAGTGGTGAACTTGTTAACTAGCATGGTACTAGTAGTGATCTTGTTAACTAGCATGGTACTAGTAGTGGTGGTCTTGTTAACTAGCATGGTACTAGTAGTGATGATCTTGGTAACTAGCATGGTACTAGTAGTGGTGGTCTTGTTAACTAGCATGGTACTAGTAGTGATGATCTTGGTAACTAGCATGGTACTAGTAGTGGTGATCTTGTTAACTAGCATGGTACTAGTAGTGATGATCTTGGTAACTAGCATGGTACTAGTAGTGGTGCTCTTGTTAACTAGCATGATACTAGTAGTGGTGGTCTTGTTAACTAGCATGGTACTAGTAGTGGTGGTCTTGTTAACTAGCATGATACTAGTAGTGGTGGTCTTGTTAACTAGCATGATACTAGTAGTGGTGGTCTTGTTAACTAGCATGGTACTAGTAGTGGTGGTCTTGTTAACTAGCATGGTACTAGTAGTGGTGATCTTGTTAACTAGCATGGTACTAGTAGTGGTGGTCTTGTTAACTAGCATGGTACTAGTAGTGGTGATCTTAACTAGCATGATACTAGTAGTGGTGGTCTTGTTAACTAGCATGGTACTAGTAGTGGTGGTCTTGTTAACTAGCATGATACTAGTAGTGGTGGTCTTGTTAACTAGCATGATACTAGTAGTGGTGGTCTTGTTAACTAGCATGGTACTAGTAGTGGTGGTCTTGTTGACTAGCATGGTACTAGTAGTGGTGGTCTTGTTAACTAGCATGGTACTAGTAGTGGTCTTGTTAACTAGCATGGTACTAGTAGTGGTGATCTTGTTAACTAGCATGGTACAGTAGGGGATCTTGTTAACTAGGCAATTGATCTTGTTAACTAGCATGATACTAGTAGTGGTGGTCTTGTTAACTAGCATGGTACTAGTAGTGGTGATCTTGTTAACTAGCATGATACTAGTAGTGGTGGTCTTGTTAACTAGCATGGTACTAGTAGTGGTGATCTTGTTAACTAGCATGGTACTAGTAGTGGTGGTCGTGTTAACTAGCATGGTACTAATAGTGGTGATCTTGTTAACTAGCATGATACTAGTAGTGGTGGTCTTGTTAACTAGCATGGTACTAGTATTTGTGATCTTGTTAAGGAAGATTAACTGTACCGAAGCCATACTACTGACCTCAGCTGACTCACTACCACCGCCACCATCACTGCTTCTTATACTCCTGTATGTATGTATATATATATGTATATATATATATATATATAAGTTTGATATGTAAGCTTAATAAATGTTACATACTATGCTTGTGTTAAGACGCATCTCGCATTACGGGAGATGCGTCTTAAGACATACTACGGGGTTTTAGAAGTAAGATTGACCAAGAGTCATGTAATACGCTTGAAGCACGGAGCGGGGATGCCACTCGAACTCACGGCTTGAAGCACGGAGCGGGGATGCCACTCGAACTCACGGCTTGATGCACGGAGCGGGGATGCCACTCGAACTCACGGCTTGAAGCACGGAGCGGGGATGCCACTCGAACTCACGGCTTGAAGCACGGAGCGGGGATGCCACTCGAACTCACGGCTTGAAGCACGGAGCGGGGATGCCACTCGAACTCACGGCTTGAAGCACGGAGCGGGGATGCCACTCGAACTCACGGCTTGAAGCACGGAGCGGGGATGCCACTCGAACTCACGGCAAGTAAGCTATAAAACTCGCAGAGATGCACCAGCATCAAATAACTAATTGAACGTACCTCGCATGGGCCAGTAGGCCTCCTGCAGTGTTCCTTCTTTCTTATATTCTTATAATGATGGCATAAAGTACCTGCAGCTTGATGAATGATGTACATGTGCAGCTCTTGGGTATCTTTATGACCGCAACGTTTCGCTCACACAACAGACTTCTTCAGTCATAGTACTGGAGGCAGTAGAGGCACTTCAGTCTCCAGTGTTGTGTTGGCTTGTGTTCAAGCCTGTTGTGCAGGCGATACTTTCCCACAATGAGGATACCCACGTGTGTCTTATCCATCAGCATAGTCTTGAAAGTTTCACGCCGATCAGATGGGGCGTTCTCGAGTTAGAAACGGAAGTCTTAGAAGAAAAACAACAACCAACCATTCGGAATAATAATAATAATAATAATAACAATTATTACAATAATAATAATAATAATAACAATAACAATTATTACAATAATAATAACAATAACAATTATTACAATAATAATAACAATAACAATTATTGCAATAATAATAACAATAACAATAACAATAACAATTATTACAATAATAATAATAACAATAACAATTATTACAATAATAATAACAATAACAATTATTGCAATAATAATAATAATAACAATAACAATTATTACAATAATAATAATAGTAACACACCGTATGAAGATAGACTTTTTTCTTTTATTCTTTAGCTAGGAGGAAATAAGGAGTGAAGAGGAGGCAGGGAGAGGGAGAAGAGTGAGGGAGGGTGGGGAAGTAGGGAGGAAGGGAGATATCATATCTACCAGTGAGGGGTTGCACAAGTTGGGTGTGGAGGGAGGGAAGGAGGGACGGTGATGGGCCAGGAAGGTGGTATGTTAATTTCCGGTCCCCTGACATCTTTCGTGCGTGACTTCCGTCATGACACTTGCCGACAGTGACTTCTCTGGTAACACTTGCCAATAGTGACTTCTCTAGTGACACTTGCCGATAGTGACTTCTCTAGTGACACCAGCAGTGACTTCTCTAGTGACACCGAAAGTGAATGGGGTACTGCCGCCACTGCTACTTACCATAACAGTCTTATACCTTTAATTTAACCAACACTCAACGTAACTGGCACTGTCTCTGCCTACCCTTGCTTCTTCCTCTGTTGCTGCCTTCCCTTGCTTCATCCTCTGTTGCTGCCTTCCCTTGCTTCTTCCTCTGTTGCTGCCTTCCCTTGCTTCTTCCTTCGTTGCTGCCTTCCCTTGCTTCTTCCTTCGTTGCTGCCTTCCCTTGCTTCTTCCTCTGTTGCTGCCTTCCTTTGCTTCTTCCTCTGTTGCTGCCTTCCTTTGCTTCTTCCTCTGTTGCTGCCTTCCTTTGCTTCTTCCTCCGTTGCTACCTTCCCTTGCTTCTTTCTCTGTTGCTGCCTTCCCTTGCTTCTTCCTTCTTCGCCTTCCTTGCTTCTTCCTCTGTTGCGCCTTCCTTTGCTTCTTCATCTGTTGCTGCTCCTTTCTTCTTCCTCTGTGCTGCCTTCCTTCTTCTTCCTCTGTGCTGCCTTCCTTTGCTTCTTCCTCTGTTGCTGCCTTCCCTTGCTTCTTCCTCTGTTGCTGCCTTCCTTTGCTTCTTCCTCTGTTGCTGCCTTCCCTTGCTTCTTCCTCTGTTGCTGCCTTCCTTTGCTTCTTCCTCCGTTGCTGCCTTCCCTTGCTTCTTCCTCTGTTGCTGCCTTCCCTTGCTTCTTCCTCTGTTGCTGCCTTCCCTTGCTTCTTCCTCTGTTGTTGCCTTCCCTTGCTTCTTCCTCTGTTGCTGCCTTCCCTTGCTTCTTCATCTGTTGCTGCCTTCCCTTGCTCCTTCCTTTGCTTCTTCCTCCGTTGCTGCTGCCTTCCCTTGCTTCTTCCTCTGTTGCTGCCTTCCCTTGCTTCTTCCTCTGTTGCTGCCTTCCCTAGCTTCTTCCTCTGTTGCAGCCTTCCCTTGCTTCTTCCTCTGTTGCTGCCTTCCCTTGCTTCTTATATTTAGCTGTTTCGTTTACAGTTTCCTTCTGCTCTGAACATCGAGCTATTATAGTTGTCAATATAATTATATTATAGTGGTCATTATCATTATATTATAGTGGTCATTATCATTATATTATAGTGGTCACCATCATTATATTAAAGTGGTCATCATTACATTTTAGTGGTCACCATCATTATATTAAAGTGGTCATCATTGCATTATAGTGGTCACTATCATTATATTATAGTGGTCACTCATTATATTATAGTGGTCACTATCATTATACTTGTCTTGCTGTTATTATATCATATTATAACAAAAAAAATCGTTGCCAAAGATATTTGATTTAATTAGGGTATTATTGGGTTGCTGAATTCGACAATGTCAGTAGGCTTATCAAAGTGGCTTTGGTTTGTGAGATAGTGCATATCTACCCTCAGTTAACAGGGAACTTAGTCATAACGCGTGTATACGTATATATAGTTACACTTTGTATTTAGAGATAGTTTTAGTAAATATTAGAATATTATTTTTAAGTGATTTAATGTTTAACGACAGGAGTTGTGTCAACAACGACCACGTGACAATATTGTAAGCTTTATTTTGTTATTTTTTTCAAGAAAAACATAAGTTCTTCACGAAGAGTCTGCTTAAACAATCCCAGTGCATTTTGCTACATTTGTGGCGAATACTCTATGCAAAAATAAAGAAAAACATTACAGATTTTGTAAAACAAGTTTGTCTTGCTTATTTTGGAGTGGCACTTGGAGCTCAAGACTTGTCTTGGGCTCCAAGTGTGGAATGCTTACGACAGTGGAAAAATAAGCAAAGGAGAAGTTTAAACTTGGATGTGTCTGTTGTGTGGAGAGCCGTAAAACCACACGATGATTGTTATTTATGTATGGTGAATGTGAAAGGTTTCAATCGATACAAGAAAGTTAAGTGGGAATATCCTGATTTGGAGTCAGCAAGGAGACCAGTGCCACACAGTGATGACGTTACCATACCAGTGTTTACAATACTCCTTGACCTTCCGATGTCAGATGTTGAAGAAACTCTGGGTTTAGGATGTAACACAGGTGATAACAGTGGAAGTGAATATGAAGTAAGCATTTCTTCAGCCCAGCAGTTCTCACAAGAACTCAATGATCTCATACGTCACGTCTGTCACAGCAAGCATCTGAACTTTTAGCATCCAGACTAAACGAATGAACTGTCTACAGCAAGAAGTTCAAATAACAGTTTATCTGACAAGAGAGGTTGAACTCCTTCCTTACTTCAGCCAAGAAGAAGAACTTGTATACTGCAATAACATCCCTGGACTTCTTCGAATGGGACTTGAATATCGACCAGGAGATTGGCGGCTGTTTATAGACAGCCTCTTGAAATGTGTCTTACTCCTCACTTATTGTAGACATCTTTTCTAATTGCTCACTCAACAAAACTTAAAGAATACGAAAATATTAAAATGGTCTTGCAGAAGCTTTGCTGTCATGAGCACAAGATGTGTATTTGTGTTGATCTGAAGATGATAAACTTCTTGCTTGGGCAACACAGTGGATATACAAGTACCCTTGTTTCATTTGTTTGTGGGACAGTAGGGCGAAGGCAGATCATTGAACAAAAGTGACATGACCTTCAAGAGAAAACATGACTGTAGGTGCAGCAAACATCATTAACGAGTCATTGGTTGACAAGGATAGCATTATTCTGCCACCACTCCACATTAAGTTAGTGTTAATGAAACACTTGGTTAAGGCCTTGCACAAAGATGACAATTGCTTCAAATACATTTGTAATCGTTCCCTGCATTCAGTGTGGGAAACTGAAAGCTGGAATCTTTGATGGTTCTCAAATTCGAAAGCTTATCAAGGGTTCTAATTTCACAAAATGTATGAATGTGTTGAAGTTTGTGCCAGGTGCAGTTATGTGTCAGTTGTCAAGAAGCACTAGCTTTAACAATTTACGTACTAATACGAGCATAAAGGTTCAATTTCTCCACACCCACCTAGACACATGTGCACCTAACCTTGGTGAGGTGAGTGAGGAACAAGGGGAGAGGTTCCAGCAAGATATGAAAGGTGAGTGAGGAACAAGGGGAGAGGTTCCAGCAAGATATGAAAGGTGAGTGAGGAACAAGGGGAGAGGTTCCAGCAAGATATGAAAGGTGAGTGAGGAACAAGGGGAGAGGTTCCAGCAAGATATGAAAGGTGAGTGAGGAACAAGGGGAGAGGTTCCAGCAAGATATGAAAGGTGAGTGAGGAACAAGGGGAGAGGTTCCAGCAAGATATGAAAGGTGAGTGAGGAACAAGGGGAGAGGTTCCAGCAAGATATGAAAGGTGAGGGAGGAACAAGGGGAGAGGTTCCAGCAAGATATGAAAGGTGAGTGAGGAACAAGGGAGAGGTTCCAGCAAGATATGAAAGGTGAGTGAGGAACAAGGGGAGAGGTTCCAGCAAGATATGAAAGGTGAGTGAGGAACAAGGGGAGAGGTTCCAGCAAGATATGAAAGGTGAGTGAGGAACAAGGGGAGAGGTTCCAGCAAGATATGAAAGGTGAGTGAGGAACAAGGGGAGAGGTTCCAGCAAGATATGAAAGGTGAGGGAGGAAAGATATCAAGGTAGATGAGACACAAACAGGATGGCTGCAGCCTCCAACGGGGCTGTACTGATGACCAACTTGGAAGAAAATCGTACAAATAACGTTTTCATATGCAGTAATTAGTAGTATCTTAATTATCTTACTACGTTAATCTTTTATTATATAGAATGAAGTGCTAGTATATTACATTATTTGAATGTTGAAAGATCTAAAAAATAATTTCAATGCGATTTGTAAGTTAGCTCCGCCTGATCAATATATTTTTCACATCTTTAATGTTTTTCAATGGGACACCAAAGTTCTCAAAAACTGGAGCCAGTCCAGCAACACTGGAGCCAGTCCAGCAACACCGATGACGTATTCGCAATCAACACCACAAACTTAACCTAAAATCACTGTAATATCATTGACCAGAAAGTGAGTGTTGACCAGCCTGTTAACTTGTTAACGTGACAGTGTTACTGTGTGTATGATGTTATCACAGTGTTACTGTGTGTGTATGATAATGTTATCACAGTGTTACTGTGTGTATATGATAATGTTATCACAGTGTTACTGTGAGTATATGATAATGTTATCAGTGTTACTGTGTGTATATGATAATGTTATCACAGTGTTACTGTGTGTATATGATAATGTTATCAGTGTTACTGTGTGTATATGATAATGTTATCAGTGTTACTGTGTGTATATGATAATGTTATCAGTGTTACTGTTTGTATATGATAATGTTATCACAGTGTTGCTGTGTGTATATGATAATGTTATCACAGTGTTACTTTGTAACACAAGTCCAACAGTGAGTGTTGGACTTGTGTTGAAGATGGGTGCAGTTCATGAGAGGTGTGGTGGAGAAGGCTTGGTATCTTGCCTCCTTTGATTCTCTTCACCTGACCCCTTGTTCCCACACCTTCCCACCCCTAACCCCATCACCCCTTAGTTGTGCATTACCCCCGTCCCCTTTGAAATGCGTCACCTCCCTGTGGTGTGTGATGAGGGACCTATCGAGCACCTCCACGCCACAATTACACCCTACCTGGCCTCCAGTCACCTCCCATTTGCTATCGTCACTGCTCACCTCATTACCTGGCCTCGGATTACCTCCCTCCTTCCTTCCTCGCCAGTTTTCCTCCGCCTTCTCCTCCTCCTCCTTCCATCTCCTCACGGGAAAATTTGCTTCATCCCACGTAAGCGGATTGGGAATAGATTGGATTCCAGTATTCCCGGTGTGCGCTGGTGGGATTATTCCTATCTGTATGCAGATTGGGAGGAATTCAGTGTGTGTGTGTGTGTGTATGTGTGTGTGTGTGTGGGTGTGAGTAGGTTCGTTTTTGTGTACAGATGTAATGTTTTGTATGTTGTATGTGTTTGTTAACTTAGAGTTGGTGTGGTTGAGCTGTGATATACAGGGATGCTTCTCTGCTTGTTTTAACTCCTTCAAACTGCCTGCCATGTTGCAGATGCTAGAAGATTGTCTCTCTCTCTCTTGTGTTGCAGATGCTAGAAGATTGTCTCTCTCTCTCTTGTTCCTTGACACTGATCATACATACTACTGTACACTTGAAACAAATAGATGCTGATCAGTTATTGGATTATGTTAAGAGGTGTTTCTCTCTCTCCATTCTTTTCTCCCTCCCTCCCTCCCTCCCTCCCTCTCTCCCTCTTACATACACTCCCACGCAATGATAATGCCCATACCTACATACTGTTTGAGATAAATTAGATCTAATGTAGAAAAAGTAACTTGTGTGGGAGACGGGATAAACGTGGGAATATTACAAGGAGCGTGGGAATATTTCAGGGAGCGTGGGGGAGGGGGGTACCAATATCCCATGCTGGTACACCCAGACCATGCTGCTGACCAATGCCCCTGGTCCATTGTTTTGTGCTACACTCTCCTCGTTACCAGATGTAACGAGTGTAACATTAATGTAGACAATTGCTAAATCTACAGCGGTGACATTATTCAAATCAAGAAGAGATATCAGAGCTGCAACACATACAGAGATCATTTATGGCCCTCGTAGAGCCACAAAGTCCTCACTATGTATTCGCTGGAACGGAGGAGTCATGTTTTTCTCCACTGCTTACTGGAAGACTTTGCTTATATCGTCCTGCAGTTTTTACATTTCTTCTACCAATGTGATTCTCAGGCTTCACGAAATCGTAATGACACGATTTTTGCAAACAAATCATACCACGGGTGGGGTTCGAACCCGCGGTCAGAGAGTCTCAAAACTCCAGACCGTCGCGAACCCCACCCGTGGTATGGTTTGATTCTCATGCTTATTTTGAAATCATCTGCAATTGATGATACAAAATCGTGTCGCGTGTTATCTGTACTGGGAGAATAAGAAACAGTAGAGGCGCCAGGACTGTACCTTCATGTACTTATCTTTTTTTTACTTCACTAATGCTGGATTTTGCTCTGTTAACTATTGATATTTGTGTTCTGTTTGTCAGAAAGTTGAATATCCACTTGCCTACTTTCCCTGTTATATTTATCATCCTCACTTTATGTACAATCATTCCCTGATCAAATGTCAAACCACCTTTACGAAATCTCTGTCGACCACATCTGTGTTGTTTTCGTTGCAGCGTCTCCATAATTCTGTCACAGTGGTTTAGCAGCTGTGACTTGCATGATTTTCTTGCTCTAAATCCATGCTGGTTTGGGTTGTGTAAATTATGCTCTTTCATAAAATATGTAATTTGATGTCTCACTATCTTTTAAAAACTGTTATGATGTGTGATGTTAGGCCTACTGGTCTGTAATTTTTGGCAAGTGCTCTACAGCAACAATGTCTTCAATCTTCCTCTGGTATTTCTGCAATATGTAAACTCTTGTTACAAACAATAGTGAGTTCTGGTGCTGTGATATTTTACACTTGTTTATAAGTAAACAATTACATGAGTTTATTCCAGGTGCTTCATGAGTGGCCATGTTTTCTATTTCTTTTTCCACTTCTTCAGGATTTATCAAAGTTACGTCAGTTATATAATGTGTGTGACCTTTAAGGCTTACGATAAATCTTCATTCTCCTCCATGCTTATGTATGACACACTCCTCCATGCTTATGTATGACACACTCCTCCATGCTTATGTATGACACACTCCTCCATGCTTATGTATGACACACTCCTCCATGCTTATGTATGACACACTCCTCCATGCTTATGTATGACACACTCCTCCATGCTTATGTATGACACACTCCTCCATGCTTATGTTTGACACACTCCTCCATGCTTATGTATGACACACTCCTCCATGCTTATGTATGACACACTCCTCCATGCTTATGTATGACACACTCCTCCATGCTTATGTATGACACACTCCTCCATGCTTATGTATGACACACTCCTCCATGCTTATGTATGACACACTCCTCCATGCTTATGTATGACACACTCCTCCATGCTTATGTATGACACACTCCTCCATGCTTATGTATGACACACTCCTCCATGCTTATGTATGACACACTCCATGCTTATGTATGACACACTCCTCCATGCTTATGTAGGACACATTCCTCCATGCTTATGTATGACACACTCCTCCATGCTTATGTATGACACACTCCTCCATGCTTATGTATGACACACTCCTCCATGCTTATGTATGACACACTCCATGCTTATGTATGACACACTCCTCCATGCTTATGTATGACACACTCTATGCTTATGTATGACACACTCCATGCTTATGTATGACACACTCCATGCTTATGTATGACACACTCCATGCTTATGTATGACACACTCCATGCTTATGTATGACACACTCCATGCTTATGTATGACACACTCCATGCTTATGTATGTCACACTCCATGCTTATGTATGACACACTCCATGCTTATGTATGACACACTCCATGCTTATGTATGACACACTCCTCCATGCTTATGTATGACACACTCCATGCTTATGTATGACACACTCCTCCATGCTTATGTATGACACACTCCTCCATGCTTATGTATGACACACTCTTCCATGATTATGTATGACACACTCCTCCATGCTTATGTATGACACACTCTTCCATGCTTATGTATGACACACTCTTCCATGCTTATGTATGACACACTCCTCCATGCTTATGTATGACACACTCCTCCATGCTTATGTATGACACACTCCTCCATGCTTATGTATGACACACTCCTCCATACTTATGTATGACACACTCCTCCATGCTTATGTATGACACACTCCTCCATACTTATGTATGACACACTCCTCCATGCTTATGTATGACACACTCCTCCATGCTTATGTATGACACACTCCTCCATGCTTATGTATGACACACTCCTCCATGCTTATGTATGACACACTCCTCCATACTTATGTATGACACACTCTTCCATGCTTATGTATGACACACTCCTCAACATTTATTCATACTGATCTTTTAAAATTTCGTTCATTTCTTTTTGATCATCAGTGTATGAACCCCTGTGATGAACGATCCAGTTCTACACGTAGTTCTTAACTGGAATTTTATGTATGTTTAGAAATGTTTGGGTTTCTAGCAATATCCTGGACAGTTTTTTGTTTTCTTTTTGCCTCTTCCGTCTGATACTTAAGTTTAAGTTTTTATTCTAACTCAGTAAAAGTTATCTTCGTTGTCACATTTTAAGCAGTTCACTAAACCTTTTTTTTTGTTTCTATGTTTGACCTTTTGGGTTGTCTCCGTGGTACATATTTAACCACACTACACTACCACCACCATACTCACTACCACAACCACACCACCACCACCATACTCACTACCACCACCACACATCACACCCACACCACCACCACCACCATACTCACCACAACCACCACACATCACACCCACACCACCACCACCACCATACTCACCACAACCACCACACATCACACCCACACCACCACCACCATACTCACCACAACCACCACACATCACATCCACACCACCACCACCATACTACCACCACCACACATCACACCCACACCACCACCACCATACTCATTACCATCAACACTCATCACAACCCTACCACACATCACAACCACACTACCACCACACATAACAACCTTACCACCACCATACTACACTATCATCACACTACTACCACTACACATCACAACCACACTACACTACCACCACCACACATCACCACACTACACTACCACCACACATCACAACTACACCACCACCACTACACCACCACCACACATCACCACACCACCACCACACTACACTACCACCACATATCACCACACTACACTCAGCACCACATAATACACATACTACACACAACATGACACCACATAGGTAAATGCACTTCCTCTACACCTTTTTCCTTTCCTTCCTCCCCTCCACACCCCTCCCCTCCCCTCCACACCCCTCCCCTCCCCTCCACACCCCTCCCCTCCCCTCCACACCCCTCCTCTCCCCATTTCCCATGAGTACGGGTAATAATAGTGTTTACAACACTGGTTTTCAGTGCACCACAATACTGTGTTCACTGACACTGTCCACCTCCAGTCAGGGGGAGGGGAGGCGGGTAGAGTGGATAGTAGGCTGGGGAGGGGAGGTGGAGAGTATAGTAGGCTGGGGAGGAGGTGGAGAGGATAGTAGGCTGGGAGGAGGTGGGAGAGATATAGTAGGCTGGGGAGGGAGGTGGGTAGAGTGGATGTAGGCTGGGGAGGGAGGTGGGTAGAGATATAGTAGGCTGGGGAGGGGAGGTGGTAGAGTGGATAAGTAGGCTGGGGAGGGGAGGTGGATATGGTGGGAGGATAGTAGGCTGGGGAGGGGAGGTGGGTAGAGTATATAGTAGGCTGGGGAGGGGAGGTGGGTAGAGTGGATAGTAGGCTGGGGAGGGGAGGTGGGTAGAGTATATAGTAGGCTGGGGAGGGGAGGTGGGTAGAGTGGATAGTAGGCTGGGAGGAGGTGGTAGAGTATAGTAGGCTGGGGAGGTGAGGTGGGTAGAGTGGATAGTAGGCTGGGGAGGGAGGTGGTAGAGTGGATAGTAGGCTGGGGAGGGAGGTAAGTATATGGCTGGAGGAGTGGATAGATGAAGTAGGCTGGGGAGGGAGGTGGGAGAGTAGCTGGATAGTAGTAGGGCTGGGGAGGGGAGGTGGGTAGAGTGGATAGTAGGCTGGGGAGGGGAGGTGGGTAGAGTATATAGTAGGCTGGGGAGGTGAGGTGGGTAGAGTGGATAGTAGGCTGGGGAGGGAGGTGGTAGAGTGGATAGTAGGCTGGGGAGGTGAGGTGGGTAGAGTGGATAGTAGGCTGGGGAGGGGAGGTGGGTAGAGTGGATAGTAGGCTGGGGAGGTGAGGTGGGTAGAGTGGATAGTAGGCTGGGGAGGTGAGGCGGGTAGAGTATAGTAGGCTGGGGAGGTGAGGCGGGTAGAGTATATAGTAGGCAGGGGAGGTGAGGCGGGTAGAGTATATAGTAGGGTGGGGAGGTGAAGCGGGTAGAGTGCATAGTAGGCTGGGGAGGTGAGGCGGGTAGAGTGTATAGTAGGCTGGGGAGGTGAGGCGGGTAGAGTATATTGTAGGCTGGGAAGGTGAGGCGGGTAGAGTGTATAGTAGGCAGGGGAGGTGAGGCAGGTAGAGTGTATAGTAGGCTGGGGAGATGAGGCGGGTAGAGTGTATAGTAGGCTGGGGAGGTGAGGCGGGTAGAGTGGATAGAAGGCTGGAGATGAGGCGGGTAGAGATATAGTATGCTGGGGAGGTGAGGCGGGTAGAGTATATAGTAGGCTGGGGAGGTGAGGCGGGTAGAGTGTATAGTAGGCAGGGGAGGTGAGGCGGGTAGAGTGTATAGTAGGCTGGGGAGATGAGGCGGGTAGAGTGTATAGTAGGCTTGGGAGGTGAGGCGGGTAGAGTGTATAGTAGGCTAGGGAGGTGAGGCGGGTAGAGTGTATAGTAGGCTGGGGAGGTGAGGCGGGTAGAGTGGATAGAAGGCTGGGGAGGTGAGGCGGGTAGAGAGGATAGTAGGCTGGGGAGGTGAGGCAGGTAGAGTGGATAGAAGGCTGGGGAGGTGAGGTGGGTAGAGAGGATAGTAGGCTGGGGAGGTGAGGCGGGTAGAGTGGATAGAAGACTGGGGAGGTGAGGCGGGTAGAGAGGATAGTAGGCTGGTGAGGTGAGGCGGGTAGAGTGGATAGAAGGCTGGGGAGGTGAGGCGGGTAGAGTGTATAGAAGGCTGGGAAGGTGAGGCGGGTAGAGTGTATAGTAGGCTGTGGAGGTGAGGCGAGTAGAGTGGATAGAAGGCTGGGGAAGTGAGGCGGGTATTGTATAGAAGGCTGGGAAGGTGAGGCGGGTAGAGTGGATAGTAGGCTGGGGAGGTGAGGCGGGTAGAGTGGATAGAAGGCTGGGAGAGGGAGTGACTGACTGATAGGCTAGCCTGGGTAGGAGGAGGAGCAGAGTGATGAGCATGGCAGGTGATGATGAGGATGCAGGTGATGAGATGGGAGTGATGAGATGATAGCAGGCTGGAGTGAGCGGGTAGAGTGGATGCATGGCAGGGAGAGAGGCAGGTGACTGGATAGTAAGGCTGGAGAGGGAAGTGACTGAGCATGGCAGGTGACTGAGCATGGCAGGTGACTGAGCATGGCAGGTGACTGAGGACTGGCAGGGAGAGATGAGGGGAGCATGGAGGTGATGAGATGGAGGAGGATGAGATGGAGGGAGGTAGATAGGAAGGTGATGAGATGGAGGAATGAGATGGGGAGTAAAGGAGGTGATGATGATGGGGATGAGGAGGGATGAGATGGGGAGAAAATGATGAGGGTGAGATGAGAAGAGTGAGGAGGGATGATGATGGGGAGTGAGGAGGGATGATGATGGGAGTGAGGAGGATGATGATGGGAGTGAGAGGGATGATGATGGGAGGAGGAGGATGATGATGGGAGGAGAGGGATGATGAGGAGAGTGAGGAGGGGAGTGATGGGAGTGAGGAGGGGATGATGATGGGAGTGAGGAGGGATGATGATGGGAGTGAGGAGGATGATGATGAGGAGGAGGATGATGATGGAGGAGAGGGGATGATGATGGGGAGTGAGGAGGATGATGATGGGGAGTGAGGAGGGATGATGATGGGGAGAGGAGGGATGATGATGGGAGTGAGGAGGTGATGATGATGGGGAGTGAGGAGGGGATGATGATGGGGAGTGAGGAGGGGATGATGATGGGGAGGAGGAGGGATGAGATGGGAGGAGGAGGGATGATGATGGGGAATGAGGAGGGATGATGATGGGGAGTGAGGAGGATGATGATGGGGAGTGAGGAAGGATGATGATGGGGAGTGAGGAGGGGATGATGATGGGGAGTGAGGAGGTGGATGATGATGGAGGAGGGAGAGGATGATGATGGGAGTGAGAGGGATGATATGGGGAGTGAGAGGGATGATGAGGGGAGTGAGGAGGGGATGATGAAGGGGAGGAGAGGGATGATGATGGGGAGTGAGGAGGATGATGAACGGGGAGGGAGAGGGGATGATGATGGGGAGTGAGGAGGAGGATGATGAACGGGAGGGAGAGGGATGATGATGGGGAGTGAGGAGGGATGATGAACGGGAGGGAGAGGGGATGATGATGGGGAGTGAGGAGGTGATGATGAACGGGGAGGGAGAGGGATGATGATGGGAGTGAGGAGGGATGATGAACGGGAGGGAGAGGGATGATGATGGGGAGTGAGGAGGTGATGATGAACGGGGAGGGAGAGGGATGATGATGGGGAGTGAGGAGGGATGATGAACGGGAGGAGAGGGATGATGATGGGGAGTGAGGAGGGGATGATGAACGGGGAGGGAGAGGGGATGATGATGGGGAGTGAGGAGGTGATGATGAACGGGGAGGGAGAGGGATGATGATGGGGAGTGAGGAGTGATGATGAACGGGGAGGGAGGGGATGATGATGGGGAGGAGGAGGGATGATGAACAGGAGGGAGAGGGATGATGATGGGGAGGAGGAGGTGATGATGAACGGGGAGGGAGAGGGATGATGATGGGGAGTGAGGAGGTGATGATGAACGGGGAGGGAGAGGGGATGATGATGGGGAGGAAGTGATGAACGGGGAGGGGAAGGGGATGATTAACCGGGAGGGAAGGGGATGATGAACGGGATGGGGGGATGATGAACGGGGAGGGGAGGGATGATGAACGGGGAGGGGGAGGGATGATGAACTGGGAGGGATGATGAACTGGGAGGGAGGGAATGATGAAGGGGAGGATGATGAACGGGGAGGGGAAGAGATGATGATCGAGAGGAGGGGATGTGGTGGGTGTTTTGACAGGGGAGGAGGTGTTGCTTGTGCTATAGAGGGGGGTGTTGGAGTGGGTGTGGAGGGGGGTAAAGATCCAGGAGTCACGTAGGGAGGGTGGGGGAAATAAGGGAGGAAGGGTGAGGGAAGGGGGGAGGAAGTAGGCACTTCCGTTACACTTCTTTGCGCTGAAATCTGTAATTTGGTTCCTTGGTGAGGAATTTCAGCAACCATCTGCTGTACTTCTTTCTTTTCTTTCTCTCCTTTGACACCCAGTGATCTGCCAGGTTGTTGGTGGAGTGACATTCTCTCTCCCCTCTCTGGGGAGATTACCAGACTCACTCTTGGTTTAAGACTGCGCTTGGGGAGGTAAAAACCACTGTCACCATCAGTGGTAGTGTACCTGGTGACAGACCACGTCTCCACCACCACTATCACCATCAGTGGTAGTGTACCTGGTGACAGACCACGTCTCCACCACAACTATCACCATCAGTGGTAGTGTACCTGGTGACAGACCACGTCTCCACCACCACTGTCACCATCAGTGGTAGTGTACCTGGTGACAGACCACGTCTCCACCACCACTGTCACCATCAGTGGTAGTGTACCTGGTGACAGACCACGTCCCCACCACCACTATCACCATCAGTGGTAGTGTACCTGGTGACAGACCACGTCTCCACCACAACTGTCACCATCAGTGGTAGTGTACCTGGTGACAGACCACGTCTCCACCACAACTGTCACCATCAGTGGTAGTGTACCTGGTGACAGACCACGTCTCCACCACCACTGTCACCATCAGTGGTAGTGTACCTGGTGACAGACCACGTCTCCACCACAACTGTCACCATCAGTGGTAGTGTACCTGGTGACAGACCACGTCCCCACCACAACTGTCACCATCAGTGGTAGTGTACCTGGTGACAGACCACGTCTCCACCACAACTGTCACCATCAGTGGTAGTGTACCTGGTGACAGACCACGTCTCCACCACCACTGACACCATCAGTGGTAGTGTACCTGGTGACAGACCACGTCTCCATCACTACCACTGTCACCATCAGAGGTAGTGTACCTAGTGATAGACCAAGTCACCATCACTACCACTTACCATCAGTGGTAGTGTACCTGGTGACAGACCAAGTCACCATCACTACCACTGTCACCATCAGTCGTAAATAGTGGTACTTGATAATTAGACACACTGGTAATATTTGAGAATCCTTCGTGAAGTCATAGGTGTTGCACATGTGTGTCATAGGTGTTGCACATGTGTGTTGTTTATCAACGTGTCAGTGTTGTGTGTCATCACTAATATGGTAGTGTTGATGGTCGTAGGTGGTGATAGTGTTGATGGTGGAGGGTGGTGATAGTGTTGATGGTGGTGGGTGGTGATAGTATTGATGGTGGTTTGTGGTGATAGTGTTGATGGTGGTGGGTGGTGATAGTGTTGATGGTGGTGGGTGGTGATAGTGTTTATGGTGGTGGGTGGTGGTAGTGTTGATAGTGGTGGGTGGTGGTAGTGTTGATAGTGGTGGGTGAGTGTTGATGGTGGTGAGTGTTGATAGTGGTGGGTGGTGATAGTGGTGAGTGGTGATAGTGGTGGGTGGTGATAGTGTTGATAGTGGTGGGTGGTGATAATGTTGATGGTGGTGATAGTGTTGATGGTGGTGGGTGGTGATAGTGTTGATAGTGGTGGGTGGTGATAGTGTTGATATTGGTGGGTGGTGATAGCGTTGATGTTGGTGGGTGGTGATAGTGGTGGGTGGTGATAGCGTTGATGTTGGTGGGTGGTGGTAGTGTTGATAGTGGTGGGTGGTGGTAGTGTTGATAGTGGTGGGTGGTGATAGTGTTGATAGTGGTGGGTGGTGATAGTGTTTATGGTGGTGGGTGGTGGTAGTGTTGATAGTGGTGGGTGGTGGTAGTGTTGATAGTGGTGGGTGGTGATAGTGTTGATAGTGGTGGGTGGTGGTAGTGTTGATAGTGGTGGGTGGTGGTAGTGTTGATAGTGGTGGGGGTGGAGTAGTGTTGATAGTGGTGGGTGGTGGAGTGTGATAGTGGTGGGTGGTGGTAGTGTTGATAGTGGTGGGTGGTGAGTGTTGAAGTGGGTGGTGGTAGTGTTGATAGTGGTGGGTGGTGGTAGTGTGATAGTGAGTGGGTGGTGGTGGTGTTGATGATGGGTGCGTGGTAGTGATTGATGATGGTGGACAGTGAGCAGATTGGTGATAGTGAGGCGATTGGTGATATGAGCATTTGGTGATAGTGAGGCAGTATTGGTGATAGTGA
This sequence comes from Cherax destructor, assembly GCA_009830355.1. NCBI lineage: Eukaryota > Metazoa > Arthropoda > Malacostraca > Decapoda > Parastacidae > Cherax > Cherax destructor. The sequence goes on along the minus strand of WNWK01008509.1, from coordinate 41,033 downwards.
GGCAGTATTGGTGACAGTGAGGCAGTATTGGTGATAGTGAGGCAGTATTGGTGATAGTGAGGCAGTAGTGGAGTGAAAGTGACAAGTATTCGACATGAACATAAACGACAATCTTAATTGATGCCTCTGTTATAGCAGTGTAATTAACATTGTCTTTTAGTAGTGGTGAGTGGGGTGGTGGGGAGGAGTGGGGTGATGGGGAGGAGTGGGGTGGTGGTCATGAGTGGGGTGGTGGGGAGGAGTGAGGTTGTGGGGAGGAGTGGGGTGGTGGGGAGAAGTGGCGTGGTGGGGAGATGAATTGATGCGACGAAAGGTTTCCACAGAAAGGGAGAGAGAGAGACGGGGGGGGGGGAGAGGGAAAGGAAAGGAGATTTAACCCAGGGACGAGAGGGATCTGTGGGTTTAGCAAGAGAGAGAGAGAGAGGAGTATTTAGAGAGGGAGAGGGATTTTGTTAAGACAGAGAATATCGTAGGCGTGAAGGTGTAGGTAGAGAGAGAAGAGAAAGTGGGAGAAGCAGGAGGAAGATAGGAAAAAGAGGAGAGGTAGAGGAAGAATAGGGGAGGGAGAAGAGATGAGGGAGAGGAAGAAGGGAATAGGGGAGGGAGAAAGGTAAAAGGGAAAGGAAAAAGAGAAAAGAAGTTTGAACAATTATGGAAGTTGTGTGTACTCACAGAGTTGTGTGTACTCACAGAGTTGTGTGTAGTCACAGAGTTGTGTGTACTCACAGAGTTGTGTGTACTCACAGAGTTGTGTGTAGTCACAGAGTTGTGTGTGTAGTCACAGAGTTGTGTGTGTAGTCACAGAGTTGTGTGTAGTCACAGAGTTGTGTGTACTCACAGAGTTGTGTGTACTCACAGAGTTGTGTGTGTAGTCACAGAGTTGTGTGTAGTCACAGAGTTGTGTGTAGTCACAGAGTTGTGTGTACTCACAGAGTTGTGTGTGTAGTCACAGAGTTGTGTGTAGTCACAGAGTTGTGTGTAGTCACAGAGTTGTGTGTACTCACAGAGTTGTGTGTGTAGTCACAGAGTTGTGTGTAGTCACAGAGTTGTGTGTAGTCACATAGTTGTGTGTAGTCACAGAGTTGTGTGTAGTCACAGAGTTGTGTGTAGTCACAGAGTTGTGTGTACTCACAGAGTTGTGTGTACTCACAGAGTTGTGTGTACTCACAGAGTTGTGTGTACTCACAGAGTTGTGTGTACTCACAGAGTTGTGTGTACTCACAGAGTTGTGTGTAGTCACAGAGTTGTGTGTACTCACAGAGTTGTGTGTACTCACAGAGTTGTGTGTAGTCACAGAGTTGTGTGTACTCACAGAGTTGTGTGTACTCACAGAGTTGTGTGTAGTCACAGAGTTGTGTGTGTAGTCACAGAGTTGTGTGTAGTCACAGAGTTGTGTGTACTCACAGAGTTGTGTGTACTCACAGAGTTGTGTGTGTAGTCACAGAGTTGTGTGTGTAGTCACAGAGTTGTGTGTGTAGTCACAGAGTTGTGTGTACTCACAGAGTTGTGTGTGTAGTCACAGAGTTGTGTGTAGTCACAGAGTTGTGTGTACTCACAGAGTTGTGTGTGTAGTCACAGAGTTGTGTGTATAGTCACAGAGTTGTGTGTACTCACAGAGTTGTGTGTGTAGTCACAGAGTTGTGTGTAGTCACAGAGTTGTGTGTAGTCACAGAGTTGTGTGTGTAGTCACAGAGTTGTGTGTAGTCACAGAGTTGTGTGTGTAGTCACAGAGTTGTGTGTACTCAGTTGTGTGTACTCACAGAGTTGTGTGTGTAGTCACAGAGTTGTGTGTAGTCACAGAGTTGTGTGTAGTCACAGAGTTGTGTGTAGTCACAGAGTTGTGTGTAGTCACAGAGTTGTGTGTAGTCACAGAGTTGTGTGTACTCACAGAGTTGTGTGTGTAGTCACAGAGTTGTGTGTACTCAGTTGTGTGTACTCACAGAGTTGTGTGTAGTCAGAGTTGTGTGTACTCACAGACTTGTGTGTGTACTCACAGAGTTGTGTATTCACAGAGTTGTGTACTCACAGAGTTGTGTACTCACAGAGTTGTGTGTGCTCACAGAGTTGTGTGTACTCACAGAGTTGTGTGTACTCACAGAGTTGTGTATTCACAGAGTTGTGTACTCACAGAGTTGTGTACTCACAGAGTTGTGTGTACTCACAAAGTTGTGTGTACTCACAGAGTTGTGTGTACTCACAGAGTTGTGTGTACTCACAGAGTTGTGTGTAGTCAGAGTTGTGTGTACTCACAGACTTGTGTGTGTACTCACAGAGTTGTGTGTAGTCACAGAGTTGTGTACTCACAGAGTTGTGTGTGTACTCACAGAGTTGTGTGTACTCACAGAGTTGTGTGTACTCACAGAGTTGTGTGTGTACTCACAGAGTTGTGTGTACTCACAGAGTTGTGTGTGTACTCACAGAGTTGTGTGTGTACTCACAGAGTTGTGTGTACTCACAGAGTTGTGTGTGTACTCACAGAGTTGTGTGTACTCACAGAGTTGTGTGTGTACTCACAGAGTTGTGTGTGTACTCACAGAGTTGTGTGTACTCACATAGTTGTGTGTACTCACAGAGTTGTGTGTACTCACAGAGTTGTGTGTGTACTCACAGAGTTGTGTGTGTACTCACAGAGTTGTGTGTGTACTCACAGAGTTGTGTGTGTACTCACAGAGTTGTGTGTACTCACATAGTTGTGTGTACTCACAGAGTTGTGTGTACTCACAGAGTTGTGTGTGTACTCACAGAATTGTTTGCTGCCTGACTGCCGCTTTCTTAAACATGTCCTCTGTAAAGGGAAAGTTTTAATGCTGGGTGAAGGGCTCTTGATCCAGGGAATTGAGGCTCCACCTCCTTGCATCAACTGTGATTACCTTGTGTTTCTCAGTATTTAGTCTCTCACATAATTGTTTACCATTGTTAGTGTGAGAGTGGAAGCTGGCCTTAGTGCGTGCGTGCGTGCGTGCTTGTGGGAAAGCGTGCGTGAAGTACGTGAGTGATTGAGTGCGTGTTGGTGTGAGTGCATGACATAGGTGGCTGTGTATACCTGTGAGCGTCCTGTGGGCGTTCTGTTTGTGTTCTGTGAGCGTCCTGTGGGCGTTCTATTTGTGTTCTATGGGAGTTCTTTGGGTGTTCTGTTGGCGTCTATGTACCTACTTGAAAAACGACAATCAGATAGCAGTGTCTTCCAGTGACAATCAGATAGCAGTGTCTTCCAGTGACAATCAGATATCAGCAGTGTCTTCCAGTGACAATCAGATATCAGCAGTGTCTTCCAGTGACAATCAGATATCAGCAGTGTCTTCCAGTGACAATCAGATATCAGCAGTGTCTTCCAGTGACAATCAGATATCAGCAGTGTCTTCCAGTGACAATCAGATATCAGCAGTGTCTTCCAGTGACAATCAGATATCAGCAGTGTCTTCCAGTGACAATCAGATATCAGCAGTGTCTTCCAGTGACAATCAGATATCAACAGTGTCTTCCAGTGACAATCAGATATCAGCAGTGTCTTCCAGTGACAATCAGATATCAGCAGTGTCTTCCAGTGACAATCAGATATCAACAGTGTCTTCCAGTGACAATCAGATATCAGCAGTGTCTTCCAGTGACAATCAGATATCAGCAGTGTCTTCCAGTGACAATCAGATATCAGCAGTGTCTTCCAGTGACAATCAGATATCAGCAGTGTCTTCCAGTGACAATCAGATATCAGCAGTGTCTTCCAGTGACAATCAGATATCAGCAGTGTCTTCCAGTGACAATCAGATATCAGCAGTGTCTTCCAGTGACAATCAGATATCAGCAGTGTCTTCCAGTGACAATCAGATATCAGCAGTGTCTTCCAGTGACAATCAGATATCAGCAGTGTCTTCCAGTGACAATCAGATATCAGCAGTGTCTTCCAGTGACAATCAGATATCAGCAGTGTCTTCCAGTGACAATCAGATATCAGCAGTGTCTTCCAGTGACAATCAGATATCAGCAGTGTCTTCCAGTGACAATCAGATATCAGCAGTGTCTTCCAGTGACAATCAGATATCAGCAGTGTCTTCCAGTGACAATCAGATATCAGCAGTGTCTTCCAGTGACAATCAGATATCAGCAGTGACTTCCAGTGACAATCAGATAGCAGTGTCTTGCAGTGACAATCATATATCAGCAGTGTCTTCCAGTGACAATCAGATATCAGCAGTGTCTTCCAGTGACAATCAGATATCAGCAGTGTCTTCCAGTGACAATCAGATATCAGCAGTGTCTTCCAGTGACAATCAGATATCAGCAGTGTCTTCCAGTGACAATCAGATATCAGCAGTGTCTTCCAGTGACAATCAGATATCAGCAGTGTCTTCCAGTGACAATCAGATATCAGCAGTGTCTTCCAGTGACAATCAGATATCAGCAGTGTCTTCCAGTGACAATCAGATATCAACAGTGTCTTCCAGTGACAATCAGATATCAGCAGTGTCTTCCAGTGACAATCAGATATCAGCAGTGTCTTCCAGTGACAATCAGATATCAGCAGTGTCTTCCAGTGACAATCAGATATCAGCAGTGTCTTCCAGTGACAATCAGATATCAGCAGTGTCTTCCAGTGACAATCAGATATCAGCAGTGTCTTCCAGTGACAATCAGATATCAGCAGTGACTTCCAGTGACAATCAGATAGCAGTGTCTTGCAGTGACAATCAGATATCAGCAGTGTCTTCCAGTGACAATCAGATATCAGCAGTGTCTTCCAGTGACAATCAGATATCAACAAAGTCTTGTGGTGGACAGATTAAAACATGGTCATTAGTGACAAATTTCGACTGCTTAGATACAGCAAGACTTGAAGAACTCAATACAAGTACAGAACAAAGAACATAGAACATAGACCATCATCTAGAACATAAAAAAAACAACAGACTTAGGAATAATAATAATGCCAGATGATCTGTTATTTAGAGAAGACAATAAAGAAAACGTGGTAAAGGGCAGAAAGATGACAAGTTGGATAATGAGAACTTTCAAAACAAGAGAAACAACGCCAGTGATGGTACTAGTGAAATCACTTGTGTTCTCACCTCTAGAACATTGTTGTGTGCTCACAACTCAGAGCTCAAAATTCGATTCTTCTATGCTCACAGCTCCGTTCAAGGCAGGAGAGATAATAGACCTGGAAAATGTACTGAGAACGTCTGCAGCATTTAGACTCCTGGGAATACCTAAACGTAAGACTTGGAATGTACTCTTTAAAAGGGAGAAGAGATAATATATGCGTGGAAAATACTTGAGGGGCAGGTCCTTAATGTGCACATACTGTCATAACAACATACTGAAGTGAGAGATGTGGAAGTGTAAAATAAACCCAGTAAAAATAAGGGCGCTGTGGGCACACTAAGAGAACACTGTGTCAACATACGTAGTCCAAGACTCTTCAACATGCTACCAGCAGATATGAAATATTGTTGGAACAAATGTGCAAGTCTTCGAGAGCAACCTAGATCACTACTTCCACCAAGTGCCAGGTCAACCAGGCTGTGATGGAACTAGCGAGTCACTAGTGCCAGGTCAACCAGGCTGTGATGGAACTATCGAGTCACTAGTTCCAGGTCAACCAGGCTGTGATAGGACCAGCGAGCCACTAACAGCAACAGCCTGGTCGAACAGGCACACAGTAAGGAGGCTTGGTTAAAGGCTGGGCTGGTAGGTAGCTCGGTGACAGGTCTATCACAAATACAGGTATATAACAGGTTTGACAAGTAGCTGTGTGTAGCTGAGAGGGTGATGGTGTGTGTGTGTTTGCTCGACCCAGTACATCCAAACAAACACTCATACATAAAACAAACAAACATGCATAACACATGTGTGAGCCGCTGGGCTCACCTGTTTTCCCCGTTTCAACAAACGGAGAAGAGAATTGTACTGAGCGCCAAGGAAAAACAGTTGTAGCCTCACTCTTCAGTCCTTAACGTTTAACTGTTGTTTGTAACCGTTCGTTGTTCTTGTTTGTTTTGCAACCGTTGTTTGTAACTTCTTGTTGTTACTGTTAGCTGTAACAGTTTCTTTGTAACTGTTAGTTGCTACCGTTCGTTGTTGCTGTCCGTTGTAACTGTTCGTTGATACAGTTCGTTGTAACTGTTCGTTGATACAGTTCGTTGTAACTGTTCTTTGATACAGTTCGTTGTAACTGTTTGTTGTTGGGACAGTTTTCAGTGTGTGTGTGTGTGTGTGTGTGTTGACCTGGGTGGGTCCGTGGGGGTTGAATTACGGTTCCTGGTGTACTTCATAATACTATCATCACTATAGCGTAGGTGTTCACTTAATATAGCGTAGGTGTTCACTTAATATAGCGTAGGTGTTCACTTAATATAGCGTAGGTGTTCACTTAATATAGCGTAGGTGTTCACTTAATATAGCGTAGGTGTTCACTTAATATAGCGTAGGTGTTCACTTAATATAGCGTAGGTGTTCACTTAATATAGCTCTACACAGAGCGAAACGTGATGGGATAAGCTCAACCTGTATACAGAGCAAAACGTGACCCAATGAAGGTCTGTACAGAGTGAAACAAGACTTGATAAAGTTCTACAAAGAGTGAAACAAGACTTGATAAAGTTCTACAAAGAGTGAAACAAGACTTGATAAAGTTCTACAAAGAGTGAAACAAGACTTGATAAAGTTCTACAAAGAGTGAAACAAGACTTGATAAAGTTCTACAAAGAGTGAAACAAGACTTGATAAAGTTCTACAAAGAGTGAAACAAGACTTGATAAAGTTCTACAAAGAGTGAAACAAGACTTGATAAAGTTCTACAAAGAGTGAAACAAGACTTGATAAAGTTCTACAAAGAGTGAAACAAGACTTGATAAAGTTCTACAAAGAGTGAAACAAGACTTGATAAAGTTCTACAAAGAGTGAAACAAGACTTGATAAAGTTCTACAAAGAGTGAAACAAGACTTGATAAAGTTCTACAAAGAGTGAAACAAGACTTGATAAAGTTCTACAAAGAGTGAAACAAGACTTGATAAAGTTCTACAAAGAGTGAAACAAGACTTGATAAAGTTCTACAAAGAGTGAAACGTTGTCCCAATAAAGTCTTGTTCTGCAAAGTGTCTTTCTTCATTCTCTCTCTCTCTCTGAGTAAGGAGTGAGGTAGATGGAGTGAGGGAGGGATGAAGTAGATGGAGTGAGGGAGGGATGAAGTAGATGGAGTGAGGGAGGGAGTGAGGTAAATGGAGTGAGGGAGGGATGAAGTAGATGGAGTGAGGGAGGGGGTGAGGTAGATGGAGTGAGGGAGGGGGTGAGGTAGATGGAGTGAGGGAGGGCTGAGGTAGATGGAGTGAGGGAGTGGTGAGGTAGATGGAGTGAGGGAGGTGAGGTAGATGGAGTGAGGGAGGGGGTGAGGTAGATGGAGTGGGAGAGGGGTGAGGTAGATTGAGTGAGGGAGGGGTGAAGTAGATGGAATGAGGGAAGGGTGAGATAGATGGAGGGAGTGAGGTAGATGGAGTGAAGGAGGGAGTGAGGTAGATGAAGTGAGGGAGGGGGTGCCACTAGTTTAGGGTACAGGTGTGAAGGGCCACTGCCAACACAGTAACTCCTCTCATGCACATACCAGTGCCTGTTGTCCCTGGTGCAACCTACCTGCTTACCCAGGCACAGGTGCCACCTACCTGCTTACCCAGGCACAGGTGCCACCTACCTGCTTACCCAGGCACAGGTGCCACCTACCTGCTTACCCAGGCACAGGTGCCACCTACCTGCTTACCCAGGCACAGGTGCCAACTACCTGCTTACCCAGGCACAGATGCCACCTACCTGCTTATCCAAACGCAGGTGCCACTTACCTGCTTACTCAGTCCCATGTGCCACCTACATGCTTACCCAGGTACAGGTGCCACCTACCTGCTTACTCAAGGCCAGGTGCCACCTACCTGCTTACTCAGGCCCAGGTGCCACCTGCCTGCTTACCTAGGCATAGGTGCCACCTGCCTGCTTACCTAGGCATAGGTGCCACCTGCCTGCTTACCTAGGCATAGGTGCCACTTGCCTGTTTACCTAGGCATAGGTGCAACCTGCCTGCCTACCTAGGCATAGGTGCCACCTGCCTGCCTACCTAGGCATAGGTGCCACCTGCCTGCCTACCTAGGCATAGGTGCCACCTGCCTGCCTACCTAGGCACAGGTGACAAATTGTCCTCCTACGCCTGCTGCTGTTTTTCCTCCCCCCCCCCCCACACACACACAGTTGATACTTTCTCTCAGGTGAACGTGTGCTCTATATCCATCATCTTAACAACATGTATCACGCAAGTCTGTTGCCTTATCACTTTCTCTCTCTCTCACAAAAGTGCTTAGTTGATTTATTTGCATTTGATATAGCTCAAGGTGTCTTCACAAGAATCCGAGAAAAACTTCATAAGTCAACAGCAGAATTTACAAGAGTCATTAACACTTGAACAAAACCAAGCAAAATTAAAGTAGGTTCCAGAGTTATGCTGACTAATTTCAATAAAACATCTTCAATGTCAAAGCTTGATCAAAATTTATTGTTGTGTATCGTGTAGTCGAACATGTCAGTGGCAGTAAGTAGTATAAAGTTAGATAAATCAGCACTGGTCAGTATAAAGAATCGCATTTAGATCATATGAAGTTAGTATGTGATCATGTTGAGATTCCTGACATCCAGACGAATGTGACAGACTCTTATAATCTTCTTGACTCAGTATCCTCTACCTCTAACAACCAGTACACAACAAGTATTGAGGAATCCCCAAGTTTCATTTGTAAATACCAATTTAGATCCTCCTCAACCACGGCATGTGTTAGCCTTCCCCCCCCCTCCCCTAGAGATGATGACCACTCTACATGTGTAAATCTCACCCTAACAGAGTTGGGGTTAAATGTAAATAATCTCTATAGATAGATAGTATAGTCTAAAGAGTATTTCAACTGTGTGTCTACTATGTCGGCTTAAAGATGTTCAATTTCTTTATAAGTGTTCACGTTCTCTTCGAATTCTGAGATTTAACAGTAAAAGATTTGTGTACATCAAATCTGCATTTTCTCTTAAACATTTTCTTCTTAGTAAATATACTTCCTAAGAATCCGTAAATTATATGAATACAGATCGATCAATCTCTTTCTCTATCTCAAGTCTCTGTCTCTATCTCTATCAATCTCTTTCTCTTTCTTGATCCCTCTTATGTTAAACTGTTCCACTATTGATTTACCATGATTTGTGAGTTATAATTTGTAATGCATTACAATCAATTATAATCTTTATAATTAATACTTATGTTGTTGTGTGATACGTTCACTAGTATTGTATAGAATCAGCCCAGAGCCGAAATGTCTACCATGTATCCTATGTATGAGGTATCCGTATGTCGGGGATGCCATACATTAGCATCATCAAGCTTTATTACTTGTGTAGTACACTTGTACACTTAGATATTTCATCCACTAATGTGGACGTTGTGACGTCACGAGACCCCTCACATGTGAGGTGTAGGCCAGAGGCTTCGCTCACACCCTCGCCTAGACTTACAAGATGGTGACAGGCAGGCCTGGGCTCCTCTCTCAACACTCTTAATTATACACCTCCAAGACATCCATCGGTGTTTATCTTTCTTCATTATATCCCAACGAACCCCCACGACGTGTGTGTGTGTGTGTGTGTGTGTGTGTGTGTGTGTGTGTGTGTGTGTGTGTGTGTGTGTGTGTGTGTGTGTGTGTGTGTGTGTGTGTGTGTGTGTGTGTGTGTGTGTGTGTGTGTGTGTGTGTGTGTGTGTGTGTGTGAGTGTGTGTGTGTGTGTGTGTGTGTGTGTGTGTGTGTGTGTGTGTGTGTGTGTGTGTGTGTGTGTGTGTGTGTGTGTGTGTGCGTGCGCGCGTGAGAGAGAGATGGTGACCTTTTCTTCTTTCATCTGAAGTGATTTAAAATCTTGCAGCATATTCCACAATTATGAATTCTCGAGAGAGAGAGAAAAGAGAGAGAGAGAGAGAGAGAGAGAAAGAGAGAGAGAGAGAGAGAGAGAGAGAGAGAGAGAGAGAGAGAGAGAGAGAGAGAGAGAGAGAGAGAGAGAGTGGGGAGAAAGAATGAGGTTTAAAAACAGTCTTCCAGAATCTTGGTGGTGGTGTGATTAGTGGTTTGTTGAGTGGAGTGGTCAGGTGATTAGTGGAGTGTTGCGTTGACTGGGGTAGTGGCTGCTTCATTACTGTTTGTAGTCCATGTTATTCTGCACCACCTTTTTTTTAACCGTTGCCAACATAAGCACCGTCCCCCGTGTCATTACCATTGATACAACAGAAGTACCGTCCCCCCGTGTCATTACCATTGATACAACAGAGTACCGTCCCCGTGTCATTACCATTGATACAACAGGTACCGTCCCCGTGTCATTACCATTGATACAACGAAGTACCGTCCCCCGTGTCATTACCATTGATACAACAGAAGTACCGTCCCCGTGTCATTACCATTGATACAACAGAGTACCGTCCCCCGTGTCTACCATTGATACAACAGAAGTACCGTCCCCGTGTCATTACCATTGATACAACAGAGTACCGTCCCCGTGTCATTACCATTGATACAACAGAAGTACCGTCCCCCCGTGTCATTACCATTGATACAACAGAAGTACCGTCCCCCCGTGTCATTACCATTGATACAACAGAAGTACCGTCCCCCCGTGTCATTACCATTGATACAACAGAAGCACCGTCCCCCGTGTCATTACCATTGATACAACAGAAGCACCGTCCCCCGTGTCATTACCATTGATACAACAGAAGCACCGTCCCCGTGTCATTACCATTGATACAACATAAGCACCGTCCCCGTGTCATTACCATTGATACAACAGAAGTACCGTCCCCGTGTCATTACCATTGATACAACAGAAGCACCGTCCCCCCGTGTCATTACCATTGATACAACAGAAGCACCGTCCCCCGTGTCATTACCATTGATACAACAGAAGCACCGTCCGCCGTGTCATTACCATTGATACAACAGAAGCACCGTCCCCGTGTCATTACCATTGATACAACATAGCACCGTCCCCGTGTCATTACCATTGATACAACAGAAGCACCGTCCCCCGTGTCATTACCATTGATACAACAGAAGCACCGTCCCCCGTGTCATTACCATTGATACAACAGAAGCACCGTCCCTCGTGTCATTACCATTGATACAACAGAAGCACCGTCCCCCTGTGTATAGTGGCAGACATTACATGAACACCACTCAGTGTAGTGGCAGACCTTACACGAACACCACAGTGTAGTGGCAGTCCTTACACGAACATCACTGTGTAGTGGCAGACCTTACATGAACACCACAGTGTAGTGGCAGACCTTACACGAACACCACACAGTGTAGTGACAGACCTTACATGAACACCACAGTGTAGTGGCAGACATTACACGAACACCACACAGTGTAGTGGCAGACCTTACACGAACACCACAGTGTAGTGGCAGTCCTTACACGAACACCACACAGTGTAGTGGCAGACCTTACATGAACACCACAGAGTGTAGTGGCAGACCTTACATGAACACCACACACAGTGTAGTGGCAGATCTTTCATGAACACCACACACAGTGTAGTGGCAGACCTTACATGAACACCACACAGTTTAGATGGCAGACCTTACATGAACACCACACAGTGTAGTGGCAGACCTTATATTAATATCACAGTGTAGATGGCTAACCTTACATGAACACCACACAGTGTAGATGGCAGACCTTACATGAACACTACACAGTTTAGTGGCAGACCTTACATGAACACCACACAGTGTAGTGGCAGACCTTACATGAACAACACACAGTGTAGTGGCAGACCTTACATGAACACCACACAGTGTGGATGGCAGACCTTACATGAACACCACACAGTGTAGATGACAGACCTTACATGAACACCACACAGTGTAGTGGCAGACCTTACATGAACACCACACAGTGTAGTGGCAGATCTTACATGAACACCACACAGTGTAGTGGCAGACCTTACACGAACACCACACAGTGTAGTGGCAGACCTTACACGAACACCACAGTGTAGTGGCAGTCCTTACACGAACACCACACAGTGTAGTGGCAGACCTTACATGAACACCACACAGTGTAGTGGCAGACCTTACATGAACACACACAGTGTAGTGGCAGATCTTTCATGAACACCACACACAGTATAGTGGCAGACCTTACATGAACACCACACAGTGTAGTAGCAGACCTTACATGAACACCACACACAGTGTAGTGGCAGACCTTACATGAACACCACACACAGTGTAGTGGCAGATCTTTCATGAATACCACACAGTGTAGATGACAGACCTTACATGAACACCACACAGTGTAGTAGCAGACCTTACATGAACACCACACAGTGTAGTGGCAGGCCTTACATGAACACCACACAGTGTAGATGACAGACCTTACATGAACACCACACAGTGTAGTGGCAGACCTTACATGAACACCACACAATGTAGTGGCAGATCTTACATGAACACCACACAGTGTAGTGGCAGACCATACATGAACACCACACAGTGTAGTGGCAGACCTTATATTAACATCACAGTGTAGATGGCTAACCTTACATGAACACCACAGTGTAGATGGCTAACCTTACATGAACACCACACAGTGTAGATGGCAGACCTTACATGAACACCACACAGTGTAGTGGCAGACCTTATATTAACATCACAGTGTAGATGGCTAACCTTACATGAACACCACACAGTGTAGATGGCAGACCTTACATGAACACTACACAGTTTAGTGGCAGACCTTACATGAACACCACACAGTGTAGTGGCAGACCTTACATGAACACCACACAGTGTAGTGGCAGACCTTACATGAACACCACACAGTGTAGATGGCAGATCTTACATGAACACCACACAGTGTAGTGGCAGACCTTACATGAACATCACAGTGTAGATGGCAGACCTTACATGAACACCACACAGTGTAGTGGCAGACCTTACATGACCACACAGTGTATATGGCAGACCTTACATGAACACCACACAGTGTAGTGGCAGACCTTACATGAACATCACAGTGTAGTGGCAGACCTTACATGAACACCACACAGTGTAGTGGCAGATCTTACATGAACACCACAGTGTAGTGGCAGACCTTACATGAACATCACAGTGTAGATGGCAGACCTTACATGAACACCACACAGTGTAGTGGCAGACCTTACATGAACACCACACAGTGTAGTGGCAGACCTTACATGACCACACAGTGTAGATGGCAGACCTTTCATGAACTCCACAGTGTAGATGGCAGACCTTACATGAACACCACACAGTGTAGTGGCAGATCTTACATGAACACCACACAGTGTAGTGGCAGTCGTCAGGCAGACTCCTCACGGTGTACATATTTACAGTAAAACAGGTGGCAGCAATTATCACACTTAGCGGGATGGTGGTAGTGTCCAGCCACGGACCGTTCTTGTCTGGCTGGAAGTGTCCAGCCACGGACCGTTCTTGTCTGGCTGGAAGTGTCCAGCCACGGACCGTTCTCAGGCTCTCTGGTAGTGTCCAGCCACGGACCGTTCTTGTCTGGCTGGTAGTGTCCAGCCACGGACCGTTCTTGTCTGGCTGGTAGTGTCCAGCAACGGACCGTTCTTGTCTGGCTGATAGTATAGCGTCCAGCCACGGACCGTTCTTGTCTGGCTGATAGTATAGCGTCCAGCCACGGACCGTTCTTGGCTGTCTGGTAGTATAGCGTCCAACCACGGACCGTTCTTGTGTGGCTGGCTGGTAGTATAGCGTCCAGCCACGGACCGTTCTTGTGTGGCTGGCTGATAGTATAGCGTCCAGCCACGGACCGTTCTGTGCTGTCTGGTAGTATAGCGTCCAGCCACGGACCGTTCTTGTGTGGCTGGCTGGTAGTATAGCGTCCAGCCACGGACCGTTCTTGTGTGGCTGGCTGATAGTATAGCGTCCAGCCACGGACCGTTCTTGGCTGGCTGATAGTATAGCGTCCAGCCACGGACCGTTCTTGGCTGGCTGGTAGTATAGCGTCCAGCCACGGACCGTTCTTGTGTGGCTGGCTGATAGTATAGCGTCCAGCCACGGACCGTTCTTGGCTGGCTGATAGTATAGCGTCCAGCCACGGACCGTTCTTGGCTGGCTGGTAGTATAGCGTCCAGCCACGGACCGTTCTTGGCTGTCTGGTAGTATAGCGACCATCCACGGACCGTTCTTGGCTGGCTGGTAGTATAGCGTCCAGCCACGGACCGTTCTTGGCTGTCTGGTAGTATAGCGTCCAGCCACGGACCGTTCTTGGCTGTCTGGTAGTATAGCGTCCAGCCACGGACCGTTCTTGGCTGGCTGATAGTATAGCGTCCAGCCACGGACCGTTCTTGGCTGTCTGGTAGTATAGCGTCCAGCCACGGACCGTTCTTGGCTGGCTGGTAGTATAGCGTCCAGCCACGGACCGTTCTTGGCTGGCTGATAGTATAGCGTCCTGCCACGGACCGTTCTTGGCTGGCTGATAGTATAGCGTCCAGCCACGGACCGTTCTTGGCTGTCTGATAGTATAGCGTCCAGCCACGGACCGTTCTTGGCTGGCTGATAGTATAGCGTCCAGCCACGGACCGTTCTTGGCTGTCTGATAGTATAGCGTCCAGCCACGGACCGTTCTTGGCTGGCTGATAGTATAGCGTCCAGCCACGGACCGTTCTTGGCTGGCTGGTAGTATAGCGTCCAGCCACGGACCGTTCTTGGCTGTCTGGTAGTATAGCGTCCAGCCACGGACCGTTCTTGGCTGTCTGGTAGTATAGCGTCCAGCCACGGACCGTTCTTGGCTGTCTGGTGTATAGCGTCCAGCCACGGACCGTTCTTGGCTGGCTGGTAGTATAGCGTCCAGCCACGGACCGTTCTTGGCTGTCTGGTAGTATAGCGTCCAGCCACGGACCGTTCTTGGCTGTCTGGTAGTATAGCGTCCAGCCACGGACCGTTCTTGGCTGGCTGATAGTATAGCGTCCAGCCACGGACCGTTCTTGGCTGTCTGGTAGTATAGCGTCCAGCCACGGACCGTTCTTGGCTGGCTGGTAGTATAGCGTCCAGCCACGGACCGTTCTTGGCTGGCTGATAGTATAGCGTCCTGCCACGGACCGTTCTTGGCTGGCTGATAGTATAGCGTCCAGCCACGGACCGTTCTTGGCTGTCTGATAGTCTAGCGTCCAGCCACGGACCGTTCTTGGCTGTCTGATAGTATAGCGTCCAGCCACGGACCGTTCTTGGCTGTCTGGTAGTATAGCGTCCAGCCACGGACCGTTCTTGGCTGTCTGGTAGTATAGCGTCCAGCCACGGACCGTTCTTGGCTGTCTGGTAGTATAGCGTCCAGCCACAGACCGTTCTTGGCTGGCTGGTAGTATAGCGTCCAGCCACGGACCGTTCTTGGCTGGCTGATAGTATAGCGTCCAGCCACTGACCGTTCTTGGCTGTCTGGTAGTATAGCGTCCAGCCACGGACCGTTCTTGGCTGTCTGATAGTATAGCGTCCAGCCACGGACCGTTCTTGGCTGTCTGATAGTATAGCGTCCAGCCACGGACCGTTCTTGGCTGTCTGGTAGTATAGCGTCAGCACGGACGTTCTTGGCTGTCTGGTAGTATGCGTCCAGCCACGGACCGTTCTTGGCTGTCTGGTAGTATAGCGTCCAGCCACGGACCGTTCTTGGCTGGCTGGTAGTATAGCGTCCAGCCACGGACCGTTCTTGGCTGGCTTGTAGTATAGCGTCCAGCCACTGACCGTTCTTGGCTGTCTGGTAGTATAGCGTCCAGCCACGGACCGTTCTTGGCTGGCTGGTAGTATAGCGTCCAGCCACGGACCGTTCTTGGCTGGCTTGTAGTATAGCGTCCAGCCACTGACCGTTCTTGGCTGTCTGGTAGTATAGCGTCCAGCCACGGACCGTTCTTGGCTGTCTGGTAGTATAGCGTCCAGCCACGGACCGTTCTCATGCGATTTTTATAAGTTATTTGTGTAGTAAGTTCCAACAAGCACTAACGAGGTGTCTTGTTATTAATTTCTAACATTGTCGTAACAGTTACGAACCCGTTGACCGCTGCGAACGGCACCGTAACATGCCAGTGAAGAGTGTTGAGTGTGTGTGGTCGTTCCCAGGCCTGCCATGAGGCTTTCCTCTTGTTGAGTGTGTGTGGTCGTTCCCAGGCCTGCCTTGAGGCTTTCCTCTTGTTGAGTGTGTGTGGTCGTTCCCAGGCCTGCCTTGAGGCTTTCCTCTTGTTGAGTGTGTGTGGTCGTTCCCAGGCCTGCCTTGAGGCTTTCCTCTTGTTGAGTGTGTGTGGTCGTTCCCAGGCCTGCCTTGAGGCTTTCCTCTTGTTGAGTGTGTGTGGTCGTTCCCAGGCCTGCCTCGAGGCTTTCCTCTTGTTGAATGTGTGTGGTCGTTCCCAGGCCTGCCTCGAGGCTTTCCTCTTGTTGAGTGTGTGTGGTCGTTCCCAGGCCTGCCTCGAGGCTTTCCTCTTGTTGAGTGTGTGTGGTCGTTCCCAGGCCTGCCTTGAGGCTTTCCTCTTGTTGAGTGTGTGTGGTCGTTCCCAGGCCTGCCTTGAGGCTTTCCTCTTGTTGAGTGTGTGTGGTCGTTCCCAGGCCTGCCTTGAGGCTTTCCTCTTGAGTGTGTGTGGTCGTTCCCAGGCCTGCCTTGAGGCTTTCCTCTTGTTGAGTGTGTGTGGTCGTTCCCAGGCCTGCCTTGAGGCTTTCCTCCTTTTGAGTGTGTGTGGTCGTTCCCAGGCCTGCCTTGAGGCTTTCCTCTTGTTGAGTGTGTGTGGTCGTTCCCAGACCTGCCTTGAGGCTTTCCTCTTGTTGAGTGTGGGTGGTCGTTCCCAGGCCTGCCTTGAGGCTTTCCTCTTGTTGAGTGTGTGTGGTCGTTCCCAGGCCTGCCTTGAGGCTTTCCTCTTGTTGAGTGTGTGTGGTCGTTCCCAGGCCTGCCTTGAGGCTTTCCTCTTGTTGAGTGTGTGTGGTCGTTCCCAGGCCTGCCTTGAGGCTTTCCTCTTGTTGAGTGTGTGTGGTCGTTCCCAGGCCTGCCTTGAGGCTTTCCTCTTGTTGAGTGTGTGGTCGTTCCCAGGCCTGCCTTGAGGCTTTCCTCTTGTTGAGTGTGTGTGGTCGTTCCCAGGCCTGCCTTGAGACTTTCCTCTTGTTGAGTGTGTGTGGTCGTTCCCAGGCCTGCCTTGAGGCTTTCCTCTTGTTGAGTGTGGGTGGTCGTTCCCAGGCCTGCCTTGAGGCTTTCCTCTTGTTGAGTGTGGGTGGTCGTTCCCAGGCCTGCCTTGAGGCTTTCCTCTTGTTGAGTGTGTGTGGTCGTTCCCAGGCCTGCCTCGAGGCTTTCCTCTTGTTGAGTGTGTGTGGTCGTTCCCAGGACTGCCTTGAGGCTTTCTTGTTGAGTGTGTGTGGTCGTTCCCAGGCCTGCCTCAAGGTTTTCCTCTTGTTGAGTGTGTGTGGTCGTTCCCAGGCCTGCCTTGAGGCTTTCCTCTTGTTGAGTGTGTGTGGTCGTTCCCAGGCCTGCCTCGAGGCTTTCCTCTTGTTGAGTGTGTGTGGTCGTTCCCAGGCCTGCCTCGAGGCTTTCCTCTTGTTGAGTGTGTGTGGTCGTTCCCAGGCCTGCCTTGAGGCTTTCCTCTTGTTGAGTGTGTGTGGTCGTTCCCAGGCCTGCCTTGAGGCTTTCCTCTTGTTGAGTGTGTGTGGTCGTTCCCAGGCCTGCCTTGAGGCTTTCCTCTTGTGTCCATACTCTCATGTTTTTGTAAAGTAAATAGGGAGTCCAGATGTGCTACCACTTAAACAGGTAGTCCAGAGGTTACACATTAAGAGGGAGTTCAGAGGCGCCACGTAAACAGAGTCCAGAGGTGCTATCACTTAAACAGGTAGTCCAGAGGTTACACATTAAGAGGGAGTTCAGAGGTGCCACGTAAACAGAATCCAGAGGTGCCTCCACTTAAACAGGGAGTCCCGATGTGCCACATTAACAGGGAGTCCAGAGGTGCCACATAAACAGGGAGTCCCGAGGTGCCACATAAACAGGGAGTCCCGAGGTGCCATTTGCTTTTCCTTCTCACAAGTCGCCCACGTCGGCACCACTGTACGTGTCACAAAGGCACCCAGGTGAGGGCTGAGTGCCTTTGAGGGGGAGGAAAGGGTTCTTTATCCAGGGTTTATGTATGGCCTCTACGGGTTTAACGCTTTCCCGTGGGTATAATATTAGTGCGATACTTGAACATGCACAGTTACTCACCATGTCCTCTCTCTCCCTCGGCAGATCGGGAGGTCCGCGACTGCCACCGCTCCAGCAATGCCTTCCGCTCGGACAAGATGCCGCTGGCCACCTGGGAGCCCTTCTTCTGTGTGCTCCTGCAGGATGAAACCACCTTCACCGCCTACCGTTCAGAGGAGATGGCTGTGAGTACCCACAACAGATGAACATCTGTTCTTGTACCCACAACAGGAGGTTCTTATGTTCTTGATATCTTCCTGAACATCTGTTCTTGTACCCACAACAGGAGGTTCTTATGTCCTTGATATCTTCCTGAACATTGTTCTTGTACCCACAACAGGAGGTTCTTGTCCTTGATATCTTCCTGAACATCTGTTCTTGTACCCACAACAGGAGGTTCTTATGTCCTTGATATCTTCCTGAACATTGTTCTTGTACCCACAACAGGAGGTTCTTGTCCTTGATATCTTCCTGAACATCTGTTCTTGTACCCACAACAGGAGGTTCTTGTGTTGTTCGTAGAGCCCTCTGAGCCTCTACTTTTACTCATAACGTGGAATTAATGTTGTTTATAACCTCTTGAACCTCTCTTCTCGTAAGATACACGTGTAACCTCCTGTATTGTCGAAATGTTTCATCTGCTCATCAGGTGAAACGGGGTATGGAAGTGACCGCCTAGATTCGGCTAGGCGTCAATACTTACCTGTTGTCTGTCTGTCTGGATAAAGTACTGCGTTCTTTGATGCAGAGTGTGTAGGTTCGAATCCTGCTGTAGACTGCAAGATAATGTTAGTAAATTATATATATATATATATATATATATATATATATATATATATATATATATATATATATATATATATATATAAAGTTGAAAGTAAACATATATAAGAGTAAGGTGATGAGGGTATCAAACGATTTAGATAAAGAAAAATTGGATATCACATTGGAGAGAGGGATTATGGAAGAAGTGAATGTTTTCAGATATTTGGGAGTTGACTTGTCAGTGGATGGGTTTATGAAGGATGAGGTTAACCATAGAATTGATGAAGGAAAAAAGGTGAGTGGTGCGTTGAGGTATCTGTGGAGACAAAAAACGTTATCCATGGAGGCAAAGAAGGGAATGTACGAAAGTATAGTGGTACCAACACTCTTATATGGGTGTGAAGCATGGGTTGCAAATGCTGCAGCGAGGAGGAGGCTGGAGGCAGTGGAGATGTCCTGTGTAAGGGCAATGTGTGGTGTAAATATTATGTAGAAAATTCGGAGTGTGGAAATTAGGAGGAGGTGTGGAGTTACTAAAAGTATTAGTCAGAGGGCTGAAGAGGGGTTGTTGAGGTGGTTTGGTCATTTAGAGAGAATGGAACAAAGTAGAATGACTTGGAGAGCCTATAAATCTGTAGGGGAAGGAAGGTAGGGTAGGGGTCGTCCTCGAAAAGGTTGGAGATAGGGGGTAAAGGAGGTTTTGTGGGCGAGGGGCTTGGACTTTCAGCAATCGTGCGTGAGCGTGTTAGATAGGAGTGAATGGAGACGAATGGTTTTTGGGACCTGACGAGCTGTTGGAGTGTGAGCAGGGTAACATTTTGTGAAGGGATTCAGGGAAACCGGTTAGCCGGACTTGAGTCCTGGAAATGGGAAGTACAATGCCTGCTCTTTAAAGGAGGGTTTTGGGATGTTGGCAGTTTGGAGGGACTTCTAAACTGTCGTATCTGAGCGCCTCTGCAAAGACAGTGATTATGTATGAGTGTGGTGAAAGTGTTGAATGATGAAAGTTTTTTCTTTCTTTTTGGGTAACTAGGGATCCCAGGGCAGCTAGTTTTCTGTTCCAGCGACTCAGCGCTGCTGTTCAGAGGGGTAATACCTGCTGTATTTTGGGCACGCGCCCCAGCTCTGAGGAGCTGGATGAGATTTCCGCATTATAATCAGTGACAAACACGTAACAATATGTACTAGGACATGTATCTTTCACACCCCATGTACTGTATAAGCCATCTTTATATCAACAATGTATCTCTCATATCTTTTGTACCATATTATGTAATAAAATATACCTATTGGTAAAAAAGAATGAAAAGATGGTGGGAGGGGAAGGGGAATATTCAAATGGCTTCAGGAAGAAATCCAAATATTCTTCCTTGAAGCCTTTTTAACCACTATAATGGATAAAGAGGTCAATATATATATATATATATATATATATATATATATATATATATATATATATATATATATATATATTGACCTCTTTATCCATTGACAAATTAATGTTTTAATTCAATAACGTTATTATAAATTTTGAAGGAAAACACGAAGTGTGAAGAGAGCGTGAAATTAACTTCTGTACTGAAGCAGGTTAATGTGTTGATGGTGAGGTGGTCACCTGGTGACTAGAATGTTGTTGATAGTGAGGTGGTCACCTGGTGACTAGAATGTTGTTGATGGTGAGGTGGTCACCTGGTAACTAGAATGTTGTTGATGGTGAGGTGGTCACCTGGTGACTAGAATGTTGTTGATGGTGAGGTGGTCACCTGGTGACTAGAATGTTGTTGATAGTGAGGTGGTCACCTGGTGACTAGAATGTTGTTGATGGTGAGGTGGTCACCTGGTGACTAGAATGTTGTTGATGGTGAGGTGGTCACCTGGTGACTAGAATGTTGTTGGTGAGGTGGTCACCTGGTGACTAGAATGTTGTTGATGGTGAGGTGGTCACCTGGTGACTAGAATGTTGTTGTTGGTGAGGTGGTCACCTGGTGACTAGAATGTTGTTGATGGTGAGGTGGTCACCTGGTGACTAGAATGTTGTTGATTTGTGGAATTGTGTTCGCTAGGGGTAAAACATCTCTCAGTCATGATTCATATCTTGGTCTTTAACTCTGTGGTGTGTGTGGTGTGTGGTGTGTGTGTGTGTGTGTGGTGTGTGTGGTGTGTTTGTGTGGTGTGTGTGTGGTGTGTGTGATGTGTGTGGGGTGTGTGTGTGGTGTGTGTGTGGTGTGTGTGTGGTATTTTAAGGCACACTGACTGCTGTGTGTGTGACTGAGGGTGGAGAACGGGGTGGGTCACTAGTAGACCCCAGGTGGGCCACAGGTGGGTTGCAGGTGGCAGCCAAGGAGATCAGCAATATCTGGTGTGTCAGAGTCACCTTCCATCACAGTGCCAGAGTCAGGTGCCAAGGAGAAGCTACGGGTGTAGGAAAACTCTCGAAACCCATCAGAGGTATTGTGAAGAAACCTGTATTGAGTCGCCTCTGTAGAAGATACAGAAAAATTACAATCAGGTATCAACGGAGTCTTCCAATGACAATCAGATATCAACAAAGTCTTCCAATGACAATCAGATATCAACAAAGTCTTCCAGTGACAATCACATATCAATAAATTGTTCCAGTGACAATCAGATATCAACAAAGTCTTCCAGTGACAATCACATATCAAAAAATTGTTCCAGTGACAATCAGATATCGACAAAGCCTTCTACTGGGCAGGTGAAAACATGGTGTTCCGAGGATGACACATTTTAACTACTTAATAATAGCAAGAATGAAGAACTCGTTACAAACACAGACAGACCATCTAATATAGCGTAAGAAACAAGTAACAGTCTTAGGAATAATATTAATGTCAGATGATCTGTTATTAGAGAAGACAATAAAACAAATGCAGTAAAAGCCAGAAAGATGACAGGCTGGATAATGAGAACTTTCAAAACAAGAGAAACAACGCCAGTGATGGTACTAGTGAAATCACTTGTGTAATAGTTAGGTATCTTTATTCCGGAGCATTTCGCCTACACAGTAGGTTTCATCAGTCGTATACAGAGGTGGCAAACATGGAGACAGTAGAAACAATGGAGAGGTAAAGATGTGGTGATCAGTCCCTCAACACTGAAGAAATAGTTCCAATGAAGATGTGTTCTACTTTTTGGTCTAGAGCATTATGTACAATGTTGTTACAGTGAACCTGGCACTGTGTACCTTCCTATGTACCATGCACCAGTCTATAATGTTGTTACAGTGAGCCTGGCACTGTGTACCTTCCTATGTACCATGCACCAGTCTATAATGTTGTTACAGTGAGCCTGGCACTGTGTACCTTCCTATGTACCATGCACCAGTCTATAATGTTGTTACAGTGAGCCTGGCACTGTGTACCTTCATATGTACCATGCACCAGTCTATAATGTTGTTACAGTGAGCCTGGCACTGTGTACCTTCCTATGTACCATGCACCAGTCTATAATGTTGTTACAGTGAGCCTGGCACTGTGTACCTTCCTATGTACCATGCACCAGTCTTTAATGTTATTACAGTGAGCCTGGCACTGTGTACCTTCCTATGTACCATGCACCAGTCTATAATGTTGTTACAGTGAGCCTGGCACTGTGTACCTTCCTATGTACCATGCACCAGTCTATAATGTTGTTACAGTGAGCCTGGCACTGTGTACCTTCCTATGTACCATGCACCAGTCTATAATGTTGTTACAGTGAGCCTGGCACTGTGTACCTTCCTATGTACCATACACCAGTCTATAATGTTGTTACAGTGAGCCTGGCACTGTGTATCTTCCTATGTACCATGCACCAGTCTATAATGTTGTTACAGTGAGCCTGGCACTGTGTACCTTCCTATGTACCATGCACCAGTCTATAATGTTGTTACAGTGATCCTGGCACTGTGTACCTTCCTATGTACCATGCACCAGTCTATAATGTTGTTACAGTGATCCTGGCACTGTGTACCTTCCTATGTACCATGCACCAGTCTTTAATGTTGTTACAGTGAGCCTGGCACTGTGTACCTTCCTATGTACCATGCACCAGTCTATAATGTTGTTACAGTGAGCCTGGCACTGTGTACCTTAATATGTACCATGCACCAGTCTATAATGTTGTTACAGTGAGCCTGGCACTGTGTACCTTCCTATGTACCATGCACCAGTCTATAATGTTGTTACAGTGATCCTGGCACTGTGTACCTTCCTATGTACCATGCACCAGTCTATAATGTTGTTACAGTGAGCCTGGCACTGTGTACCTTCCTATGTACCATGCACCAGTCTATAATGTTGTTACAGTGATCCTGGCACTGTGTACCTTCCTATGTACCATGCACCAGTCTATAATGTTGTTACAGTGAGCCTGGCACTGTGTACCTTCCTATGTACCATACACCAGTCTATAATGTTGTTACAGTGATCCTGGCACTGTGTACCTTCCTATGTACCATGCACCAGTCTATAATGTTGTTACAGTGAGCCTGGCACTGTGTACCTTCCTATGTACCATCCACCAGTCTATAATGTTGTTACAGTGAGCCTGGCACTGTGTACCTTCCTATGTACCATGCACCAGTCTATAATGTTGTTACAGTGAGCCTGGCACTGTGTACCTTCCTATGTACCATGCACCAGTCTATAATGTTGTTACAGTGATCCTGGCACTGTGTACCTTCCTATGTACCATGCACCAGTCTATAATGTTGTTACAGTGATCCTGGCACTGTGTACCTTCCTATGTACCATGCACCAGTCTATAATGTTGTTACAGAGAGCCTGGCACTGTGTACCTTCCTATGTACCATGCACCAGTCTATAATCTTGTTACAGTGATCCTGGCACTGTGTACCTTCCTATGTACCATGCACCAGTCTATAATGTTGTTACAGTGAGCCTGGCACTGTATACCTGCCTACCAGCGATGTTAGCGATTTTCAGGAAATACCTGAGTGGACCAGCGTCTGGTGGACCCTACCCTGGTAATTACCGTCCACCCTGGCAAGGTTCCATAGAAAATAGGGTGTGGTTACACAGCCCTTGAGCCTGGCATGGTTCTGTGGGGAAACAGGGTGTGGTACATAGCTTTTAGCGCTAGCTGGGGGTGCATAGAAAACAAAGTGCAGTGTATAGTCTCATTTTCTGACAAGAATGTATAGAAAACTAGATGCGGAAAGTATCTACATCTAAAGCTATACCTCCTCCATATGTATCTAAATCTTTACCTCTACCATCTGAATCTGAATGTGTAGCCGTGTACCGCTCTGTACCTACCGTGCTCTGTGCCGTGTACCGCTCTGTACCTACCGTGCACTGTGCCGTGTACCGCTCTGTACCTACCGTGCTCTGTGTCGTGAACCGCTCTGTACCTACCGTGCACTGTGCCGTGTACCGCTCTGTACCTACCGTGCACTGTGCCATGTACCGCTCTGTACCTACCGTGCTCTGTGTCGTGAACCGCTCTGTACCTACCGTGCACTGTGCCACAGGTTCAGCCTGGTGGAACTCCATATTCATCAAAAATTGCAACAAACCACCACTGTGCCGGGCCTTTAATATTCTGAGGAGGAGGAGCCTCGACACGGGTGCCATTCCAGAGTTATTAAAAACTACTGACGTCGACTTCCACAAGGGTGGCAGTAAACCTGTCACGAAAAACTATAGACTAATACTGCCAACTTCACACATTATCAGAATCTTTGAAAGGATCGTAAGAAGCAAGGTTACTAGTCACATGGAATCAAAAGAGTTGCACAAGCCAGGGCAGCATGGGTTGAGAGCAGGTCACTCCTACCTTTCACAATTGCTAGATCATCACGATGTGGTTCTGGATCCCCCGCAAGACAAGCTAATTGTAGTAACTGTAGTAATTTTGCCACAGCCTTCGACAAGTGCTACCATGAAATGAAAGCGAACAAAATTCGTGCAAAAGAAATATCTGGAAAAGTGGGCAGATGGATAGTTAACTTATTAACAAATAGAACCCAGAGTGTAGTAGTTAACAGAGCGAAGTCGGAGGCTGTCACAATGAAAAACTCTGTTCCCCAGTACTCGTAATAGTTCCACAAGACTGTTGCAGGTTTGGTCTCCGAAGGAGAGACAGAGGACGCTACGAGGTAGGAGACAGACAGATGTGATCTCTTCAGGAGAGACAGAGAACGCTACGAGGTAGGAGACAGACAGATGTAGTTTCTACAGAAGAGACAGAGGACGCTACGAGATACGAGACTGCCAGGTGTGGTCTCTACAGAAGAGACAGAGGACGCTACGAGATACGAGACTGCCAGATGTGGTCTCTACAGGAGACAGAGGACGCTACGAGATACGAGACTGCCAGATGTGGTCTCTACAGAAGAGACAGAGGACGCTACGAGATACGAGACTGCCAGGTGTGGTCTCTACAGGAGAGACAGAGGACGCTACGAGATACGAGACTGCCAGGTGTGGTCTCTACAGGAGACGGCAGGCAGGACTTCAGGTGAGCGGGAGAGACAGCACGTGACATGAGACTGGCAGACAGAAATTAGCGGATGCAAAGAGAGGAAGAGAGGGGAGGAGTGCGGGGAATGCGGAAATGAAAGGATAACGCCACGGAAATGAAGGGATAAAGAGGAGCGGATGTTGCGGGAGGGAGGGAGGTGTGAGGGGAAGTCACAGATTCCCGGACGGCGTGAGGGTTAATGAGGGAAAGAGCACGAGAGGAGAGAGAGAGAGAGAGAGAGAGAGAGAGAGAGAGAGATAATGACAGTAAAACCATAGAAAGGGAAAAAATACTCTTTCATTGATATTTTTCCATAAAATTATTATTGCTATTATTATTAGTAGTAGTAGTGACAGTAGTATAATTGCTGCTTTCTTTATTTGTACGTTTACAAAATCTCTCTCTCTCTTTCTCTCCCTCCCTCCCTTTCCCTCTCCCATCAACCATATGTTATCTTCCCCTTACTTAAGGTTTCCTCTCATTCGCTAATGGTTGTTTGGACGGCTTCTGAAGGCTGCATTTACTCCTCTCCCCTCTCTCTTCCCCCTCGTCCTTCTTTTGTCTCCCCTCCCATATCCCCTCTTTTCTCTCCCTTTCATATCCACTCTTTTCTCTCCCTTTCTTCATATCCCCTCTTTTCTCTCCCTTTCTTCATATCCCCTCTTTTCTCTCCCTTTCTTCATATCCCCTCTTTTCTCTCACTTTCTTCATATCCCCTCTTTTCTCTCACTTTCTTCATATCCCCTCTTTTCTCTCCCTTTCTTCATATCCCCTCTTTTCTCTCACTTTCTTCATATCCCCTCTTTTCTCTCACTTTCTTCATATCCCCTCTTTTCTCTCACTTTCTTCATATCCCCTCTTTTCTCTCCCTTTCTTCATATCCCCTCTTTTCTCTCCCTTTCTTCATATCCCTCTCTTTCTCTCTCCTTTCTTCATATCCCTCTTTTCTCTCCTTTCTTCATATCCCCTCTTTCTCTCCTTTCTTCATATCCCTCTTTTCTCTCCCTTTCTTCATATCCCCTCTTTTCTCTCCCTTTCTTCATATCCCCTCTTTTCTCTCCCTTTCTTCATATCCCCTCGTTTCTCTCACTTTCTTCATATCCCCTCGTTTCTCTCACTTTCTTCATATCCCCTCTTTTCTCTCACTTTCTTCATATCCCCTCTTTTCTCTCACTTTCTTCATATCCCCTCGTTTCTCTCACTTTCTTCATATCCCCTCGTTTCTCTCACTTTCTTCATATCCCCTCTTTTCTCTCACTTTCTTCATATCCCCTCGTTTCTCTCACTTTCTTCATATCCCCTCTTTCTCTTCATCCCTTTCTTCATATCCCCTCGTTTCTCTCACTTTCTTCATATCCCTCTTTTCTCTCACTTTCTTCATATCCCTCGTTTCTCTCACTTTCTTCATATCCCCTTTTCTCTCACTTTCTTCATATCCCTCGTTTCTCTCACTTTCTTCATATCCCTCTTTCTCTCACTTTTCAATCCCTCTTTCTCTCACTTTCTTCATATCCCTCTCGTTTCTCTCACTTTCTTCATATCCCTCTTTTCTCTCACTTTCTTCATATCCCTCGTTTCTCACTTTCTCATATCCTTTTCTCCTTTCTTCATATCCCCTCTTTTCTCTCACTTTCTTCATATCCCCTCGTTTCTCTCACTTTCTTCATATCCCCTCGTTTCTCTCACTTTCTTCATATCCCCTCTTTTCTCTCACTTTCTTCATATCCCCTCGTTTCTCTCACTTCTTCATATCCTCTTTTCCATTTTCCCATATCCCCTCGTTTTCTCCTTTCTTCATATCCCTTTTTCCCTTTCATATCCCTCTTTTCTCTCACTTTCTTCATATCCCCTCTTTTCTCTCACTTTCTTCACATCCCCTCGTTTTACTGATCTACTGGAAGTTGTTGATACTGTCACTGGTCAGTGTTATTCTTCCGAGACTCAATTACTACGATCTCAGAGGCCACACACACGATCTCAGAGGCCACACACACCATCTCAGAGGCCACACACACGATCTCAGAGGCCACACACACCATCTCAGAGGCCACACACACGATCTCAGAGGCCACACACACCATCTCAGAGGCCACACACACCATCTCAGAGGCCACACACACCATCTCAGAGGCCACACACACCATCTCAGAGGACACACACCATCTCAGAGGCACACACACCATCTCAGAGGCCACACACCATCTCAGAGGCCACACACACCATCTCAGAGGCCACACACACCATCTCAGAGGCCACACACACCATCTCAGAGGCCACACACACGATCTCAGAGGCCACACACACGATCTCAGAGGCCACACACACGATCTCAGAGGCCACACACACGAACTCAGAGGCCACACACACCATCTCAGAGGTCACACACACCATCTCTGAGGTCACACACACCATCTCATAGGTCACACATACAAGTGCTTTCAGTACTACGTCAGTAATAGAGAGCAGTAACGTATATAACCATACAGCTGACGTGTACAGTTATCCATGCAGTGGTCCAAGATTGCTGTCTGATACCCTCAAGACATGGCAATAACACATAAGTGTCTTCCTCAATCCATTGGATTGACAGAGCTCAGAGTGAGCGAAACGTTTCCATTATGAATGCCAAAATGCTGCTGTTGTGCCTTCTGTACGTACTCTGCTAATAAACTCACCAGTTGTGATTTGACAATGGTCCAGGAGGGACCGAAACGTCGTGGTAAGGTTTCTTGCCTAACTATGCGCGTTTTTAGTGAATTGTTCCAGTCACTGTATTGTGATTTTCTGTTTCCTCCTAATTAATTCAGGCGTCTTCCAAGGTTGCATCCTGGGCCCCTCGTCTTTTCGTCTTCTATGTCAGTGATTTGACAAATGCCATCCAGTCCTCTTGTTTTCCTTCACTGTATCAGTGAGCTGACAAATGCCATCCAGTCCTCTTATTTTCCTTCACTGTATCAGTGATCTGACAAATGCCATCCAGTCCTCTTGTTTTCCTTCACAGTATCAGTGAGCTGACAAATGCCATCCAGTCCTCTTGTTTTCCTTCACTGTATCAGTGATCTGACAAATGCCATCCAGTCCTCTTGTTTTCCTTCACTGTATCAGTGAGCTGACAAATGCCATCCAGTCCTCTTGTTTTACTTCACTGTATCAGTGAGCTGACAAATGCCATACAGTCCTCTTGTTTCCTTCACTGTATCAGTGATCTGACAAATACCATACAGTCCTCTTGTTTCCTTCACTGTATCAGTGATCTGACAAATACCATACAGTCCTCTTGTTTTACTTCACTGTATCAGTGAGCTGACAAATGCCATACAGTACTCTTGTTTTCCTTCACTGTATCAGTGAGCTGACAAATACCATACAGTCCTCTTGTTTCCTTCACTGTATCAGTGAGCTGACAAATACCATACAGTCCTCTTGTTTTCCTTCACTGTATCAGTGATCTGACAAATACCATACAGTCCTCTTGTTTCCTTCACTGTATCAGTGATCTGACAAATACCATACAGTCCTCTTGTTTTCCTTCACTGTATCAGGGATCTGACAAATACCATACAGTCCTCTTGTTTTCCTTCACTGTATCAGTGAGCTGACAAATGTCATCCAGTCCTCTTGTTTTCCTTCACTGTATCAGTGATCTGACAAATATCATACAGTCCTCTTGTTTCCTTCACTGTATCAGTGATCTGACAAATACCATACAGTCCTCTTGTTTTCCTTCACTGTATCAGTGATCTGACAAATACCATACAGTCCTCTTGTTTTACTTCACTCTATCAGTGAGCTGACAAATGCCATCCAGTCCTCTTGTTTTCCTTCACTGTATCAGTGATCTGACAAATGTCATCCACTCCTCTTATTTTCCTTCACTGTATCAGTGATCTGACAAATACCATTCAGTCCTCTTGTTTTACTTCACTGTATCAGTGATCTGACAAATGCCATCCAGTCCTCTTGTTTTACTTCACTGTATCAGTGAGCTGACAAATACCATACAGTCCTCTTGTTTTACTTCACTGTATCAGTGATCTGACAAATGCCATCCAGTCCTCTTGTTCTACTTCACTGTATCAGTGATCTTACAAATGCCACCCAGTCCTCTTGTTTTCCTTCACTGTATCAGTGAGCTGACAAATACCATACAGTCCTCTTGTTTTCCTTCACTGTATCAGTGAGCTGACAAATGCCATCCAGTCCTCTTGTTTCCCTTCACTGTATCAGGATCTGACAAATGCCATCCAGTCCTCTTGTTTCCCTTCACTGTATCAGTGAGCTGACAAATGCCATCCAGTCCTCTTGTTTCCCTTCACTGTATCAGTGAGCTGACAAATGCCATCTAGACCTCTTGTTTTCCTTCACTGTATCAGTGAGCTGACAAATGCCATCCAGTCCTCTTGTTTCCCTTCACTGTATCAGTGATCTGACAAATGCCATCCAGTCCTCTTGTTTTCCTTCACTGTATCAGTGAGCTGACAAATTCCACCCAGTCCTCTTGTTTTCCTTCACTGTATCAGTGAGCTGACAAATGCCATCTAGTCCTCTTGTTTTCCTTCACTGTATCAGGGATCTGACAAATGCCATCCAGTCCTCTTGTTTTCCTTCACTGTATCAGTGATCTGACAAATGCCATCCAGTCCTCTTGTTTTCCTTCACTGTATCAGTGAGCTGACAAATGCCATCCAGTCCTCTTGTTTTCCTTCACTGTATCAGTGAGCTGACAAATGCCATCCAGTCCTCTTGTTTTCCTTCACTGTATCAGTGAGCTGACAAATGCCATCCAGTCCTCTTGTTTTCTTCACTGTATCAGTGAGCTGACAAATGCCATCCAGTCCTCTTGTTTTACTTCACTGTATCAGTGAGCTGACAAATGCCATCCAGTCCTCTTGTTTTACTTCACTGTATCAGTGAGCTGACAAATGCCATCCAGTCCTCTTGTTTTACTTCACTGTATCAGGGATCTGACAAATGCCATCCAGTCCTCTTGTTTTACTTCTCATTGTTTTTGCCTAAACCTTCATCTAATGCGCTGACCCCTGACATTAAACACTGTAGTTAATAATGACTTAAACAAAATCTATATTTGGGTGATAGGCTTAAAAAAAATTAACTCTAATATAAGTAAACATTTTAATTGACGTTTGGGAATAAGTACATGTTAATATTAACGAAGACAAAGTAGGTAAAAACAGACTAAGGAAAAGTCGTAGGCCTACTCGTGGATAGTGTAATCAAATTTAATGGTCATATTCAACGTATATCAACAACTTAGCAAAAACTGTAGGTATACTCTGTATACTTCGTTATCTTGTTGTCCAGTCTACACTGCTACTACTGCGCTCTTGTACCCGTACATTACACTTGTATTTTGTACCCGGGGATGTGCTTCATGTAGCCACCTGCTGCCAGTCATCATGTAGCCACCTGCTACCAGTCATTATGTAGCCACCTGCTACCAGTCATTATGTAGCCACCTGCTACCAGTCATCATGTAGCCACCTGCTACCAGTCATCATGTAGCCACCTGCTACCAGTCATTATGTAGCCACCTGCTACCAGTCATCATGTAGCCACCTGCTACCAGTCATCATGTAGCCACCTGCTACCAGTCATCATGTAGCCACCTGCTACCAGTCATTATGTAGCCACCTGCTACCAGTCATCATGTAGCCACCTGCTGCCAGTCATCATGTAGCCACCTGCTACCAGTCATCATGTAGCCACCTGCTACCAGTCATCATGTAGCCACCTGCTGCCAGTCATCATGTAGCCACCTGCTACCAGTCATCATGTAGCCACCTGCTACCAGTCATCATGTAGCCACCTGCTACCAGTCATTATGTAGCCACCTGCTACCAGTCATTATGTAGCCACCTGCTACCAGTCATCATGTAGCCACCTGCTGCCAGTCATCATGTAGCCACCTGCTGCCAGTCATCATGTAGCCACCTGCTGCCAGTCATCATGTAGCCACCTGCTACCAGTCATCATGTAGCCACCTGCTGCCAGTCATCATGTAGCCACCTGCTGCCAGTCATCATGTAGCCACCTGCTACCAGTCATCATGTAGCCACCTGCTACCAGTCATCATGTAGCCACCTGCTACCAGTCATTATGTAGCCACCTGCTACCAGTCATCATGTAGCCACCTGCTGCCAGTCATCATGTAGCCACCTGCTGCCAGTCATCATGTAGCCACCTGCTGCCAGTCATCATGTAGCCACCTGCTACCAGTCATCATGTAGCCACCTGCTACCAGTCATCATGACCACCTGCTAGTCATCATGTAGCCACCTGCTCCAGTCATCATGTAGCACCTGCTGCCAGTCATCATGTAGCCACCTGCTCCAGTCATCATGTAGCCACCTGCTGCCAGTCATCATGTAGCCACCTGCTACCAGTCATCATGTAGCCACCTGCTGCCAGTCATCATGTAGCCACCACTGCTGCCCAGTCATCATGTAGCCACCTGCTTTACTGCCAGTCATCATGTAGCCACCTGCTACCAGTCATCATGTAGCCACCTGCTACCAGTCATCATGTAGCCACCTGCTGCCAGTCATCATGTAGCCACCTGCTGCCAGTCATCATGTAGCCACCTGCTGCCAGTCATCATGCACCACAGGACAGCTGTCACCACCACAAACTCAGATTATACTTAACACATTGTGCTCTGATTCAAATCTCTTAACCTTTTAAAATAATAATGTTGTTTTTTGTAGTGTTCCCTGCACACCTTTACAACACTGTTATATACTGCTGCTGATGATGCTGACCCAAAACACTGCTTGCAACACTGCAACAGAACACAAGAATGGTCAGTGTTGTGCTGTGGAGCTGAGGTAGTGTGTCAGCCTTGGCAGAGCAGGAGGGAAGAAGAGAGAGGGAGGGAGAAAAGAAGGAATGGAGAGAGAGAGGGAATTAAGGAGGGAGACAAAGGGGTAGAGAGGGAAGAAGGGAGGGATGGAAAGATGAAAAGGAAACTGCATAGGAATGAGATGGAAAATGATGAGGGAATTGAAGATGGCAAGTAAAGAAGATGGAATGGTAGAAGAAATAAAAACTAGAAGAGGGGAAGAGGAAGTGTACGAGACAGAGAAGGAAGAATGGGGAGCCTCGCTCCTCTCCCCACCTGGCCAGAAACACCCTTGTCAGGAGCACCAGCTGACGTGGGGTAATGTTTCACTGCTGCCATCCACCCTCCCACCTGCCATCCACCCTCCCACCTGCCATCCACCCTCCCACCTGCCATCCACCCTCCCACCTGCCAGTCCACCCTCCCACCTGCCGTCCACCCTCCCACCTGCCGTCCACCCTCCCACCTGCCGTCCACCCTCCCACCTGCCTCCACCCTCCCACCTGCCATCCACCCTCCCACCTGCCGATCCACCCTCCCACCTGCCGATCCACCCTCCCACCTGCCATCCACCCTCCACCTGCCATCCACCTCCCACCGCCATCCACCCTCCCACCTGCTATCCACCCTCCCACCGCCATCCACCCTCCACCTGCCTCCACCTCCACCTGCCATCCACCCTCCACCTGCTGTCCACTGTCCACCTGCGTCCACTGTCCACCTGCGTCCACTGTCCACTGCCCACTGTCCACCTGCCGTCCACTGTCCCACCTGCCGTCCACTGTCCCACCTGCCGTCCACTGTCCCACCTGCCGTCCACTGTCCCACCTGCCGTCCACTGTCCCACCTGCCGTCCACTGTCCACCTGCTGTCCACTGTCCACCTGGTCCACTGTCCACCTGCGCCACTGTCCACCTGCGTCCACTGTCCACCTGTCGTCCACTGTCCACCTGCCGTCCACTGTCCACCTGCCGTCCATGTCCATTTGCCGTCCACTGTCCACTTGCGTCCACTGTCCACCTGCGTCCACTGTCCACCTGCTGCCACTTCCACTTGCCGTCCACTGTCCACCTGCGTCCACTGTCCCCTGCGTCCACTGTCCCACCTGCGTCCACTGTCCACTGCGTCACTTCCACTTCGTCCACTGTCCACCTGCGTCCACTGTCCACCTGCGCCACTGTCCACCTGCTGTCCACTATCCACTTCGTCCATGTCCACCTGCCGTCCACTGTCCACTTGCGACCACTGTCCACCTGCGTCCACTGTCCACTTGCGACCACTGTCCCACCTGCCGTCCACTGTCCACCTGCTGTCCACTGTCCACCTTCCTCACTGTCCACCTGCCGTCCACTGTCCACTTGCCGTCCACTGTCCACTTGCCGTCCACTGTCCACCTGCGACCACTGTCCCACTTTGTCCACTGTCCACTTGCCGTCCACTGTCCACCTGCCGACACTGTCCACCTGCTGTCCACTGTCCAACCTGCCGTCACTGTCCACCTGCCGTCACTGTCCACCTGCCGTCCACTGTCCAACCTGCGTCCACTGTCCCACCTGCTGTCCACTGTCCCACCTGCTGTCCACTATCCCACCTTCCGTCCACTGTCCCACCTGCCGTCCACTGTCCCACCTGCCGTCCACTGTCCCACCTGCTGTCCACTGTCCCACCTGCCGTCCACTGTCCCACCTGCCGTCCACTGTCCCACCTGCGTCCACTGTCCCACCTGCCGTCCACTGTCCCACCTGTCGTCCACTGTCCCACCTGCTGTCCACTGTCCCACCTGCCGTCCACTGTCCCACCTGCCGTCCACTGTCCCACCTGCTGTCCACTATCCCACCTTCCGTCCACTGTCCCACCTGCCGTCCACTGTCCCACCTGCCGTCCACTGTCCCACCTTCCGTCCACTGTCCCACCTGTCGTCCACTGTCCCACCTGCCGTCCACTGTCCCACCTGCCGTCCACTGTCCCACCTGCTGTCCACTGTCCCACCTGCCGTCCACTGTCCCACCTGCCGTCCACTGTCCCACCTGCTGTCCACTGTCCCACCTGCCGTTCACTGTCCCACACAGCTGCTGCTCTAACACACACACACCTGCTGCTCTATCTCATAACCAACACATCTGCTGCTCTCTCATAGTTAATAAACATGCTGCTCTCTCATAGTTAATACACCTGCTACTCTCTCTCATAGCTAACACACCTGCTGTTCTAACACACACCTGCTACTCTAAAACACACGCCTGCTGCTCTCATAGTTAGTACACCTGTTGCTCTCTCACTTTCTCATAGCTAACACATCTGCTGTTCTAACACATGTCTGGTGTTCTAACACACATCTGCTGTTCATAGTTAATACACCTGTTGCTCTGTTTCATAGCTAACACATGTTATACAACACACCTTTTGCTCTCTCATATCTAACACATCTGTTATACAACACACCTGTTGCTCTCATACCTAACACATCTGTTATACAACACACCTGTTGCTCTCATAGCTAGAACATCTGCTGTTATACAACACCTGCTGCTCTCTCTCATAGTTAAGACACCTGCTGCTCTCTCTCATAGCTAACACACCTGCTGCTCTCTCTCATAGCTAACACACCTGCTGCTCTCTCATAGCTAACACACATGCTGCTCTCTCATAGTTAACACATCTGCTGCTCTCTCATAGCTAACACACCTGCTGATCTCTCATAGCTAGCACACCTGCTGCTCTCTCATAGCTAACACACCTGCTGCTCTCTCTCTCTCATAGCTAACACACCTGCTGCTCTCTCATAGCTAACACACCTGCTGCTCTCTCATAGCTAACACACCTGCTGTTATACAACACATCTGCTGCTCTCTCATAGCTAACACACCTGCTGCTCTCTCTCAGAGCTAACACATCTGCTGCTCTCTCATAGCTAACACACCTGCTGTTATACAACACATCTGCTGCTCCCTCATAGCTAACACACCTGCTGCTCTCTCAGAGCTAACATATCTGCTGCTCTCTCTCATAGCTAACACACCTGCTGCTCTCTCATAGCTAACACACCTGCTGATCTCTCATAGCTAACACACCTGCTGTTATAACACACACCTGCTACTCTAAAACACACCTGCTGTTCTAACACACACCTGCTGCTCTCATAGTTAATACACCTGCTACTCTCTCATAGCTAACACACCTGCTGTTCTAACACACACCTGCTACTCTAAAACACACCTGCTGTTCTAACACACATCTGCTGTTCTAACACACGCCTGCTGCTCTCATAGTTAGTACACCTGTTGCTCTCTCACTCTCTCATAGCTAACACATCTGCTGTTCTAACACATGTCTGGTGTTCTAACACACATCTGCTGTTCATAGTTAATACACCTGTTGCTCTCTTTCATAGCTAACACATGTTATACAACACACCTTTTGCTCTCTCATATCTAACACATCTGTTATGCAACACACCTGTTGCTCTCATAGCTAACACATCTGTTATACAACACACCTGTTGCTCTCATAGCTAGGACATATGCTGTTATACAACACCTGCTGCTCTCTCTCATAGCTAACACACCTGCTGTTCTCTTTGATAGCTAACACACCTGCTGCTCTCTCTCATAACTAACACACCTGCTGCTCTCTCATAGCTAACACACCTGCTGCTCTCTCATAGTTAACACATCTGCTGCTCTCTCATAGCTAACACATCTGCTGCTCTCTCATAGCTAACACATCTGCTGCTCTCTCTCATAGCTAACACACCTGCTGCTCTCATAGCTAACACACCTGCTGTTATACAAAACACCTGCTGCTCTCTCATAGCTAACACACCTGCTGCTCTCATAGCTAACACACCTACTGTTATACAAACCACCTGCTACTCTCTCATAGCTAACACACCTACTGTTATACAAAACACCTGCTGCTCTCTCATAGCTAACACACCTGCTGTTATACAAAACACCTGCTGCTCTCTCATAGCTAACACACCTACTGTTATACAAAACACCTGCTGCTCTCTCATAGCTAACACACCTACTGTTATACAAAACACCTGCTGCTCTCTCATAGCTAACACACCTACTGTTATACAAAACACCTGCTGCTCTCTCATAGCTAACACACCTGCTGTTATACAAAACACCTGCTGCTCTTCATAGCTAACACACCTGCTGTTATACAAAACACCTGCTGCTCTCATAGCTAACACACCTACTGTTATACAAAACACCTGCTGCTCTATCATAGCTAACACACCTGCTGTTATACAAAACACCTGCTGTCTTCTCATAGCTAACACACCTTACTGTTATACAAAACACCTGCTGCTCTATCATAGCTAACACACCTGCTGTTATACAAAACACCTGCTGCTCTCTCATAGCTAACACACCTACTGTTATACAAAACACCTGCTGCTCTCTCATAGCTAACACACCTGCTGTTATACAAAACACCTGCTGCTCTCTCATAGCTAACACACCTACTGTTATACAAAACACCTGCTGCTCTCTCATAGCTAACACACCTGCTGTTATACAAAACACCTGCAGCTCTCTCATAGCTAACACACCTACTGTTATACAAAACACCTGCTGCTCTCTCATAGCTAACACACCTACTGTTATACAAAACACCTGCTGCTCTCTCATAGCTAACACACCTACTGTTATACAAAACACCTGCTGCTCTCTCATAGCTAACACACCTACTGTTATACAAAACACCTGCTGCTCTCTCATAGCTAACACCTGCTGTTATACAAAACACCTGCTGCTCTAACACAGCTGCTGCCAGCTAGGCTTTGTGTCACTGAGAGACTTTCCTAATCTCACTCTACGAGACGCTATGAGCAGCTTACCTGTGTACCCTTCCTCTGCACCTACCTTCCCTTCTGCACCTCCTTCCTTCTGCACTCTTCACTCTGCACCCTTTCCTTCACCTCTTTCCTTCTGACCTACCTTCCTCTGCATCTCCTTCCTCTGCACTCCCTTCCTTTCTGCACCTCCCTTCCTCTGCACCCCTCCTTCTTCTGCACCTACCTTCCCTCTGCACCTCCCTTCCCTCTGCACCTCCCTTCCCTCTGCACCTCCCTTCCCTCTGCATCTCCATTCACTCTGCACCTCCCTTCACTCTGCACCTCCCTTCCCTCCGCAGCTCCTTCTGCTTTGCACATCCTTCACTCTGCACCTCCTTCCTCTGCACCTCCTTCCTCTGCACCTCCTCTTCCTCTGCACCTCCCTTCCTCTTTCTGCACCTACCTTCCTCTGCACCTCCTTCCTCTGCACCTCCCTTCCTCTGCACTCCTTCCTCTGCATCTCCATTCACTCTGCACCTCCTTCACTCTGCACCTCCCTTCCTCCGCAGCCTCCTTTGCACATCCTTCACTTGCACTCCTTCCTCTGCACCTCCTTCCTCTGCACCTCCTTCACTCTGCACCTCCCTTCCTCTGCACTCCCTTCACTCTGCACCTCCTTCACTCTGCACCTTCCCTTCCTCCGCAGCCCTTCGCTTTGCACCTCCCTTCACTCTGCACCTCCTTCCTCTGCACCTCCCTTCCTCTGCACCTCCCTTCCTCTGCACCTCCTTCACTCTTGCACCTCCTTCCTCTGCACCTCCCTTCCTCTGCACCTCCTTCACTCTGCACCTCCTTCACTATGCACCTCCTTCCCTCTGCACCTCCTTCACTATGCACCTCTTTTCACTCTGCACCTCCCTTCACTTGCACTCCTTCACTTGCACCTCCTTCACTCTGCACCTCCTTCACTCTGCACCTCCTTCACTCTGCACCTCCTTCACTCTGCACCTCCTTCACTCTGCACCTCCTTCCTCTGCACTCCTTCACTCTGCACCTCCTTCCTCTGCACCTCCTTCACTCTGCACTCCTTCACTTGCACCTCCTTCACTTTGCACCTCCCTTCACTCTGCACCTCCTTCACTCTGCACCTCCCTTCACTCTGCACCTCCCTTCACTCTGCACCTCCCTTCACTCTGCACCTCCCT
The DNA here is from genome assembly GCA_009830355.1 of Cherax destructor. NCBI lineage: Eukaryota > Metazoa > Arthropoda > Malacostraca > Decapoda > Parastacidae > Cherax > Cherax destructor. The sequence continues at coordinate 2,676 of WNWK01008509.1, read as the reverse complement.
TCCCTCTGCACCTCCCTTCACTCTGCACCTCCCTTCACTCTGCACCTCCCTTCATTCTGCACCTCCCTTCACTCTGCACCTCCCTTCCCTCTGCACCTCCCTTCACTCTGCACCTCCCTTCCCTGCACTTCCCTTCACTCTGCACCTCCCTTCACTCTGCACCTCCCTTCACTCTGCACCTCCCTTCACTCTGCACCTCCCTTCACTCTGCACCTCCCTTCACTCTGCACCTCCCTTCACTCTGCACCTCCCTTCACTCTGCACCTCCCTTCACTCTGCACCTCCCTTCCCTCTGCACCTCCCATCCCTTTCTCACTCCTTAATTCCCTCCCCCTCTCACTACTTCATTCCCTCCTTCCTTTTCTTAATCCATTTATCCTTCCCCAGGCCCCGTGGCCTTGTGGCTAAAGCTCTCGCTTCACACGGTGAGGCGTCCGGGTTCGATTCCCGGCGAGGGTGAAAACATTGGACGTGTTTCCTTACACCGGTTGTCTATGTTCACCCATCAGTAAAATGGGTACCTGGGAGTTAGTCGACTGGTGTGGGTCGCATCCTGGGACAAAACTGACCTAATTTGCCAGAAATGCTCTGCCTAACAAGGGTCTTTCTATGTAATGTCAGCTAGGACTGTATACCTTGTACATGTACTGGTAGAAATAAAGATATTATTATATTACTGTTATATTATTCCTTCGTTTCTTGAATTTCTGCACTTCCCTTCCTCTTCATCCATTTTCTTTGAGTATAACCCACACACTCCCCACCACCTCCTAACACACTCCCGTACCACCTGCCCCAAACACTACCCCACCCCTTTCCACACAGTCCCCCACCACCTTCCCCACACAGTCCCTCACCACCTCCACACACGCCCTCACCACCTCCACACACGCCCCCACCACCTCCCCACACACTGCCCCACTACCTCCCCCACACACTCCCCACACTCCCTCACCTCCTCCCTACACACAACCCCACCCCCTTTCCCACAGTCCCCACCACCTCTCCCACACAGTCCCCACCACCTCTCCCACACAGTCCCCACCACCTCCACTACACACGCCCCACCACCTCCCCCATACACTCCAACCACCACCTCCTCCACAGTCTGAGGATTAACTCTAGCTGTGGCCAGCAGCAAGAACATCTTGGGATGGTCTCAGTATTTACGGCAGACTTAACTTTCCTAAGCTGCCCTACCTTTGATACCCTCAGGTATAGCTCTCTCTCTCTCTCTCTCTCTCTCTCTCTCTCTCTCTCTCTCTCTCTCTTCTCTCTCTCCAGTAGGTTACCTATAGCAGCTTCGAAAGGCGATCACCCCCACGGTGCTGTCCCAGATCAAGCATTCTGGTTGTTGTCTTGATCAGTCAAGCTGTTGTTGCCCGCCCGTGGTTCACATATGCACCACAGTCCAGCTACTCAGGAACTGATTCGAAGAATCTGTCAAGTTTCCTCTTGAAGACAGCATGAAGGAGAGTGTTGAAGACATCCAGGAGGTTGATGGTGATCCCCGTCATGCATGAAGGAGAGTGTTGAAGACAGCCAGGAGGTTGATGGTCATCCCCGCCATGCATGAAGGAGAGTGTTGAAGACACCAGGAGGTTGATGGTATCCCGCATGCATGAAGGAGAGTGTTGAAGACACCAGGAGGTTGATGGTGATCCCGTCATGCATGAAGGAGAGTGTTGAAGACAGCCAGGAGGTTGATGGTATCCCGCCATGCATGAAGGAGAGTGTTGAAGACAGCCAGGAGGTTGATGGTGATCCCCGTCATGCATGAAGGAGAGTGTTGAAGACAGCCAGGAGGTTGATGGTCATCCCCGTCATGCATGAAGGAGAGTGTTGAAGACATCCAGGAGGTTGATGGTGATCCCCGTCATGCATGAAGGAGAGTGTTGAAGACAGCCAGGAGGTTGATGGTGATCCCCGTCATGCATGAAGGAGAGTGTTGAAGACAGCCAGGAGGTTGATGGTGATCCCCGTCATGCATGAAGGAGAGTGTTGAAGACAGCCAGGAGGTTGATGGTCATCCCCGTCATGCATGAAGGAGAGTGTTGAAGACATCCAGGAGGTTGATGGTGATCCCCGTCATGCATGAAGGAGAGTGTTGAAGACAGCCAGGAGGTTGATGGTCATCCCCGTCATGCATGAAGGAGATTGTTGAAGACATCCAGGAGGTTGATGGTGATCCCCGTCATGCACGAAGGAGAGTGTTGAAGACAGCCAGGAGGTTGATGGTGATCCCCGTCATGCATGAAGGAGAGTGTTGAAGACATCCAGTAGGTTGATGGTGATCACTGTCATGCATGAAGGAGAGTGTTGAAGACAGCCAGGAGGTTGATGGTGATCCCCGTCATGCACGAAGGAGAGTGTTGAAGACATCCAGGAGGTTGATGGTGATCCCCGTCATGCATGAAGGAGAGTGTTGAAGACATCCAGGAGGTTGATGGTGATCCCCGTCATACATGAAGGAGAGTGTTGAAGACAGCCAGGAGGTTGATGGTGATCCCCGTCATGCATGAAGGAGAGTGTTGAAGACATCCAGGAGGTTGATGGTGATCACTGTCATGCATGAAGGAGAGTGTTGAAGACATCCAGGAGGTTGATGGTGATCACAATCATGCATGAAGGAGTGTGTTGAAGACATCCAGGAGGTTGATGGTGATCCCGTCATGC